>JABASP010003617.1:0-13184 GCA_019776565.1 Sminthurinus signatus
TGTGTAGATTATAGATTATATTTTTTTTTGTGATCTCAGTATGCAAAAAATATATTACCAATAGTTACACACACACAACAAACAATACAGGTGTGTATAATATCGAGCTGAATGGGTTAATAAGATGCCTTTGGGCTTTGAGCTGTTAAATTATTCTGCTGCTGTAGTTTTAAATTAAAAATACACATATCCATCTGTTATCTGTACAAGAAAAACTTGAGACTGAAGATGACATTTTCTGAATGAAAATTTACAAGTGTAACAAATAGTAGTAGTAGTAATTTCATTCAAAGTTTGATGAATTACACTCATTTTTTGTAGTAAAAATTTCTAATTAAAACTACATTGTGATGAGTGTTGATGAACTTGAAATAGATGGATAAAATTAAACACGACCCACGACTGAATGAAACTGTATTATAAAACTAGCTAATTCCGATGCAAAAATGCACAATCGATTATATTGCAAGGTGGAGTGTGCGTAATATAACCTTGATTATTATTTGCTATTCAGTATTCAATTTAGTTCCTCTTTTAGAAAAGATACCTTTATATCTTTTTTTTATGAATGAAGACGAAAAGATCCAAAGTATAAAAATTCAGCTTTGATACTTTAGTGTTGCACTTTTACGGGGATATTCGGATAACGGATAACTTAAAATCCAAGGATATGAAAGATTCATGTTTTCTATTGATTATTCAGTGTGCCTGGGTATTATATATTATACACATCCTCAATTCTCATAGCTTATAAATAAAGTGGATACAATTCTCAATCCAAATCCTATTCAGGATTTCATAAAAGAAAGAAAGAAAGAAAGAAAGAAAAAGTTTTCTCATTTGATACTCACCCTCACAATATTTTCGAGGATATCAGCTGGGATTGGGACTTCGTCGGATTCGTATTGATATTTCATTAAAAGACATCTCAACTGCAATGAGTTCAATTTGAAACAGCTGCTGGCTGCCGTAGACAACTCTTCCGGAGTGTTTTTAGGAGCCTGGAAAAATAGAACAAGAACAAGATCAAGACATTTTTACTTTTTTACTATTTTTTTGGTTTCAACATTCCATAGTCATTATCCATTATCCAGCGTCATCAGTCATCAGTTTATACTTATTTTTATTTGTTCAAAAAATCAAAACATTAAAGTACATAATACATAATATATGATGGTATTATAAAATCAAAAGATCCCAATCGAATCGATGAGTAAATAGTAAATGCGTATCAGATCAAATTGAAAAATCTAATTTCAATACTGTACTTGAAAAAATAACTGCAAGTCTATTTTTTTCCCTCAAAAAATGATAAGTTTATCTAATATCCAATATCCGATGCACCTTTAGAATCCTTTCTATTCTTTCTTCTTTTAAAAATCCTGGCTAAAAAAAAGTATAATCTAATGCAGCATAATAGAGAATGCAATTTGTACATTGTAAAAGTACAAAGTACAGAGTACATGCAGAATAAAGGAAAATCGAGAACAGAGTCACGCTCATCCAAAGAAAAAAAAAGTACACATGAAATGAAATAAAAATGATCGTAAAACCAAGTCCCGACTTTGGCTCAATTTACTTTTACATCAAATCCTGCTTCTGTCGTCTGTCTCTGACTGACTCTAATTCTAATATCTAATATTATTTTTTTCCCTTTTCTCTTTTTTTACGACAACGATTACCCGAGAGTACTGACTTTGATTCGATTTCCGCCTTCCTCTACATTTTCTTTCTCTAACCCTACATATACGTCATATATGTCATACATCTTACACTATTTTTTATATTATAATATGACCACTGCTGTATTTGTTGTATATTATTGCTAGTCTACTATTATTTCCTACTTCATACATCCAGCTACAGTATTTTCTACTTATTCGATACCTACTTTCATTTCTTCTTTCTTCTACATTGATGCTCACGTAACCTAATTTTCCACTGTACTTTGTCCTTTGTCATTTCACAAGATTCAGCCATCTATCATCTATCCATTGATCATTCTTATTTCTTTCATGTCTGTTTACGGTTTAGGGTTTAGAGAAACGTGATTTTAGAAAGGTAGCAAAGCAAGAAATGCAGTCAAATAAAATAAAATTTATCAAATACCAAATATCAAATAATCCTGAAAATACTTGGTTTGTTCAAAATCTAAAAGTTATTATATCTTTTTTATTTTTTATACCTACAATAAATAATATAAAACTCATTCGATTTTCTACTGGTACATAATTTTGAATTTAAAATTGTGCTAAAACAAAACTTATTAAAAATTATTAAAAATATACAAAGATAACCACTAAACACTGAACAATGAAAAATAGGTGGAAACTTACGACGAGGAGATGAGCCGCCTGGACAACTCGAACAAGATGACAATCAGCTGCTAATTCTAGACCTTGTTTCTCTGCCCATGTTTCAATTCGATTGAGACGGCGACGTAGGCGATTTCCCCAGAGACGACTACAGTAGTGACGACCACCATCAATCCCAATTATCTGCAATAAAAAAAATATCATAAAAACATATTATATTATAGTAAATACTAGTAAATTTAACCAGTGTCTTGATATTTTTTGTATTAGCCAGAAATCAAAACATCTGGAATCTGGAATCTGCACATACAAAATACAAAACTATCCAAATATAACTATAAAAAATATTACATTTGGACTAGTTCAAATATGGTGTACTGTTCTGTTCTGTTCAGATTAGAGTTGACCTGATACAATCAAATTTCATAGTTGTTGTTTATTTGTTTCTGTTATGTTCACCTACTTTTTCTTTTACTTTTACCTTTGTTTACTCTTTTTCTTCTCTCCTTTCCCAAGTTTTACAAGAGAGAAGGTAAAAGGTTAAAAAAATCAGATACAAAGAAATCACTTCTTTGTCGTAACACAGCAAACGGAAACAGAACAGAAAACAAAGCGTGCACAATTCCTAATATACCTATATACTTTTACTACACGTGGCACTTTGATTTTCTCTACCTACTTTTTGTGCAACGTCCAACGTCACAAATCACAAAGGTAAGTCAAAGATTTTAGGAAAATTCGGAAATACATAGTAGAAAGAAAGTGTCTATTTAATCCACGCACAAAAAATCAATCGATTCCTTCTCATTTCTCGTAAATATGTATAACGTGTATAAAGTATAATATAGTCTAAACATAGAGCCCAGAAAAATACATTTCTAGTGACTATTGACCAGCTAAAAAAAGCTATTTATTCACTCGATATTGATCATCGAGTATCCTTACAGGTAGATAAATATTAAATAATAAATACGTACATTGTCTTTTTCTTTGTCTTTGTCATACACACATCAATATTATCACTATCACTATCATTATTATTTGCATAGAGTTTATTCCATATTCCATATTCATACATATTATCACCATAAATTTTAGCTCTAGGAACTGGAAACATTTTCCGGCACTTTCTTTTTCCTCTTGTTCTTGATCGACACTCTAGAATCTAGAGCTTTCTACTATACATATTCCTACAATGCTTGTTGTTTTTTCCCTGTGTTTTCCTCACATGTAAAAAAGACACGTCAGTAAAAAGATTTTTATAATTCATAGTATTTGGGTATTTGGCCTGTCAGGGCACAAAAATGGCCTGTAGCGAAGCATGTGTGGCAATCAGGAATCAGGAATCAATACTGTCAACGAGTATAAATAAATAAATAATAAATGACTTCCGAGTTATTTTGGATGGATAGTTTCCAGTTCCCTATACTTTTGAGCCATTTCATAAAACGACCAACTACTATTTATAGCAAGTCTACACTCTATACCTAATAATAAACCATAATCATTTAATTACATTTCCACAAAATGAACTTGACTACATAATACACACTTTGTGTAAGTAATTGTAAGTAAAATACAGTAGGAAGAAGCAGAAAGGTACTCTAAAAACGAGATAGTAATCTACATAACATAATATTTAATATTACACTGTCTCACTCATACAGTCAAGAAATAGGAACAGGAATTTTGTGATATTGCCACACAACACAATCGATAAAAGACTACAAAATAAGACAAAGACAAGTAAAAATTGAATATTGTGTAGTCTACTGTGTGTCTATCGAATTTGAAACACATTTTTGGAATGTTCCTTCTTCGTCTTTTTTTGTTCACGCCCCTGCACATTTTTGCATCTTTTCAGATTTCAGACGTCACAAATCGAAATCTTCAGGGAACAAACTAGATAAAAAAAATCGTTATTGTCACACATCACAATTCTGATCAAGTCAGTTGTAAATTCTAAGCTCCAATGTGCTTCCAATGTGTATTAAAGAATAAGAAATATCCCAAAAATCATATTTATTTCCCATTTTCTATCATACTGTTACTGTAATATCATTTTCACGTCTACATTTCCATACGAAACAGATTCGATATTATATTATTATACTTTCTTCCTACGCAAAAATCCCTGAATATTTTCACTTGACGTATTTCTTCCCAGCTTGAAGCTTTGTCTTTCAAAATACATGTATAGCAAATACATTTGAGACATTTACATTTTCTAGAGCCTTGAACACAAAAAATTAAATAATAGTTGTGAAGTAAATCCTGCTTTCGTTATTCTGAACTTGTACTCGTAATTCATTCTAAATTTTGAAAACTAGACCGTTGAAACTTTAAGATGAAGAAAAATGATAATATTTAAAAAAAATCACAAGTAAATTATACAACATAAAAACATAAAATAAATAATAAAATAATAAAAAATAAAAAACATAATATTCATATTTTGTTTTAGTAATTTCTTACCCTATTGAATACGGCCATATTAATAAAATGGAATAGTTGTGAAAATAGCTGAATTGTCAGAGCTGCATTGACACGGCATCTTCGAAGTAATGTCATTCCGGAACCCAAGACATTCAGGATCTGAAATTATCATGAAACAGAAATCAATATCAATATACATACAATACAAAATACATGAATGTTATCTATATGAGATATTACTATACTAACAATACAAAAATTATTATTTTTTTTGTATATTAGGAAATATAAAATATCATATGCTCAAGAGTACAGAACGAACTACTCAATATTCTACCCTTTTTTCTCATGCAAATAAAAATAAAGGAATTATGCATAATCCAATGCGAAATGCGATAATAAATACATAATACATAAAATCAATGACATTCGGAATTCGGAATCTAGATTGAAGAATCGACCGATCTATAGTCTGCCGGCTTGACTAGACTAGACTATACAAAAATACAAAATAATGTTACAATCCTGTTCCAGGTTCCCTCATTCAACACTCTATATTCTCCATACGTTTTTATATACTGTTTCTATTCTCTATTGTCTTCGTTCCTCGCAGTTCGTAGTACAAAGTTGATGCTCATACATCCACAACTTACAATCTAAACTACACACATTTTGCCTTCCTTATTCCTTGTCAATCAGGCAAAGCCAAAGACAAAAAAACAATCCAGTTGTTTCATGAAAGATTACGAGAGTAGATAATACTGTCTGGTATCTGTTACAAATTATTTTACAATCCTTCTTTACCGTTCCACGTGGAAAATATCCCATATGTATCAGAATAGATAACAGATGTGTAAAATACTATGTAATACTTGTACGTTTCAGTACAAGTCATCAGGTTCTAATTTATCAATAGTAAATAGAAAATACTATACATGCTCCTTCTTCTGTGAACTTGTAACTTTTTGTACTATATTCCCCTTGCTTTTAGGCTTTTAGCTCCTCTTTGATTATTTCTCTTTGATTGACTAAACATGGAAATGTGTAATCTACGTATGGCGTATGTATGGAGTATAGAAGTTCAACATTCAACATGCTGTTTGTTGCATTGTCATCGTCCTCAAGTTGCGTACAATGTCAATGTCTGTTATCATTACTGCTAATTTTCGCAAATTTCAGCTTCCTTTGTCGACACGTGTACATACTCTTCTTCTAAATACTAAATGCTAAATTATCCAGCGCTTGTGTATTGCGTATTGAGTATTGCCAATACGGCATTGGGTAAATTAAGTAGAATGAAATGGCTCCCAAATATCATTTACCTAAAGACTAAATACTAAATTGATCAAAGTAATTTCAAATGTAACCAGAATAATAATAATTATTATTAATGATTCATGAAACTTGATATTTCTTCATTCTTCATTCATCCCCCCAAAAATCAGAGTAAAAAAATAACATCTAAAGGAACCTTATGTAAAAATGGAATAACTTTTAATTTTAAATTACTCATCAAGCTTCTATTTTAATAGCAGGCCTCCTATATCTCTATACATTACACGAGTGAAGAAAGAACATTGAATACTTTCTCCCAACTCCCAACGAGTAAAACGGTTCATTGTGCAATGGAATTACACGACCAGCTGACTTTTTTCCTGGTACACTAACCATAAAACCACACAAAAAATGAAAAAAACCCTTCCATTTTTCAGACCAACTCATGCACAACCAAACACAAAAGCTCGTGGAATATGTAAATAGCCCCAAGTTTTCGTCTCCAGTCTCCAAAGACGGTCCTGTCCTTTTCCTCGTAATTGATAATAGAGAAATTTGAAGGTTATGAATTATTCATTAACAAACGACAACTCATTTTCCTCCCCCCATCTTTTCACATAATAATACATAATACTTTCTCCAATTCCCCAATCTTTACCTTACTTTTCTCATTTCTCATTATTCCCTTCAATTCACCTGAACTTCAGATTTCAGATCATATGTACATTTTACATTTTAGATTGTACATGTATACTACAGTCTTGCTCTTCCTAGTTCCCAACCAGACCAAACCAAACCAAATCAAACATCTAAATTATCCAAACCACAAGCCCTTTGAGTCTTTTCAATTATTCATACATTTCCGAAAATTTTCTCCCTCTACTTTTTCTTTCTTTGCATAATGGATAAAGTTTTTGGCATATCTACAATCTAGAATCTACAATCTACATTCATGACTTTCCTCCATTTCATATTCATTCATTCTACATGCATGAATACTCCCACTTTCACGTTTCACGTGTTACAAACTGGGTTATATCCACATTCCACACTCTACACTCTACACATCTACACACATTATCATAACATTATAACAATGAACAAGCTCATGGTTCATGGTTCATTGGAAAAGTAAGCATGATCTTTGTATATGTGCGTTTGTGCCGTCAAATTCAAATATTTGTACATTTGTATGCGGTCAACAGCCAACATCCAACATACAACATACACGGCCCACACAAGAGAACAGAATGATATTAAAAACTGCTCATTTCATTCAAAATTCAAGATTTTCCTAGAACCTTGACTAGACTCAGAACTTGTACAAATTTCCCAGTGGAGATTTAATTATTTAATTATTAATTAAAATCGGGGTTGAATGTTGAATATTAGCTAAATACTATACTGAACAAAGTACATTGAATTACAGATTACAAAATGTAGAAAATTAAGATGAAGAAATAATGGCCTTAAACCGCACGTGAATTCCTCCAGTTTGCACATGAAACGTGTACACGTGTTTGTGGTTGTAAGTATGCATAATGCATAATATATAAAGTATTCAGCATTACAAATGTAAACTGAACAATACTTGAATCCTGATGTTTCACCCTCCATCCTCAATGAAAAGGCAGCAAAAAGAGCAAACTCAAAGTTCCAAATAATACAACCTGCCCACTGGGAATTGGAAATGGCTCAAGTGTTTGTGAAAGAGAGCGGGGAACAATTCAACCATGAAAAATAATATCAAATGTACATGTGTAATGTGTAATGTGGAGATAATAGATACATGGTAAATATTTCACAAGAGAGCCTCATGTTTTATTTTATTTTTCTACATACTCGTTCATTCATTCATTCATATTTCATACTATCCGTGTTCCATATTTCAACACCAAATCGATTCACAAATAGATACTGAGAGAAAACCACCCAACCCCATATTGTGTAAAATGAAAAAGTCGATGGAGGTGTGTATGAAAAAACTATTAAACTATAGGAAAACCACTTAAAAACCTAAAGACTTTCCCTTTAACAATTCAAATAGATTTTTTCTCTATCCAAAAATAATACTACTTTTCTGCGTAGAAGGTGTAAAAAATAATTTTACAAGAGCAAAATATATTATTTTCAAGTGGATCATTTTGTTTGAAATTTTTCTAGAAACTACGATTCCAATTTCTAATTCAAATAGAATAATAATATTATATGAATGACAGTTTGATAAATCCATGAGAAAAAAGGAAGTGAGCATAAGGTATACAACTATCTTTAAATTGTAAAAAAAAAAACAATTTAAACGTCATTATTACCGAAATAGTGGCTTTTTCATCCTCTTCATCCCGTTCCAAGAAGAAATGTCCAATGAGATTCCCTAACTCGGCTTGGATACAGGTGACAAGGTGACGGAAAGCTAGTTGAACCACCTCAGCCAGTACATCTTGAGCATCTAGAGAAAAGGCCCCAATCTGTCTATCAGATTTGAGAAAATGAAGTAATTCACTCGCATTTGCCATCCAAAATGCCAGGTTGTTAGCATCCGAGTTTCGTTCTTGGATCGTCTGCATTAGAATATGAGATACACGGAGGAGGAACGCAGAGAGTAAGTGGGCTCGTTCATGGGGTGTTGCATCAGGGCGGAAGTGTGTAGTAGCTCGATAGCGGGCTGTAGAGGAAACAACAACAAAAAAAAACAGAACATGTATTTCCAACTTCCAACCCTAATAAAATATCACGCGAGGGTGAAATAATTCAACCCCCTCCATTTTTTTTAATACTCTGTTTATTATTTTCATTTTTTCTCACACCCATACCAAATTATACCATCATAAAAAAATACATTATACATTATGATTCGAAAGAAGGGTTGTAAAAATATTGAATATGGAACGTACCTGCTAAATAGAGTGAGTAAGTTGGGGCTAATTTGAACTGTAGTGCACTTGGATTTACATTAATAATTGTCGCTGCCAAAAATCCTTCTTCACCAGCTTCAGGTAGTTCCAGAGTGGCCGGTAGTATTGAGTCCGCTCTTATTACTCTACAATAATAAAAAGTAATATAAAAACCATTATTATTATTATTATTTATTATTTTCAACTTTCAACACTTAATTTAGAATTTAAAGTTGCTGACGCTCAAAAATAAAATAAAAATACAATAGATAGCATCATTTCAATCTCAAAATACAGTAGTAAGGATTAAGGATAGAATCTTGAAATTAATTTTAATTATTGACGACTGTTCCTTTTAACTTTCACCTTCAATTTCTATTTCAATTACTCGTTGTAAAAGAGGAAACAAAATAAGAAATAAAGGTTAAGAAAAATAATAAAACACAGGTCAAGAAACCAAAAAAAGAAATAGAAAGAACCAAAACAAAATAAAATAAAATAAAACCAAAATAAACCCAAACCTTGGAATTTCATCTTGAGGACTCATTACTGGAGACTGTGCTACATTATTAGTTAATCCACTGCTTTGCAACGTTGTTTGTGAGTTTTCCGCAACCTCCCTGAATCATACACCGTAACAATAGTACAAGCAAAATAAAATAAAATAATAAAATAAAATAAAACACAACACCATGTTAAAAATTCTCATACAACCAAAAATTATATCAAATTAAATTAAATACTAGTAAAAGCACCCTAAAAGCTACATACTAAATACTAAATAAAAACTACACCAAAAATTAATAATTTCAGAAATCTTTGTTCTTATTTTAAGAGCAAATAAATTGATGAAAATTCTCACTTTTCCGTCGTGTAAAATTAATAAAAAAATATATAAAATTAATTGAATTGAAATGAAATTATTCGTCCAGAAAAATAGTAATAGTAAAAACCTCACGGTAGTAAAAAAAAATAATTAGGATAATTGATACAATCAAACACATGCACAAAGTACAGACGGAGTAAAAAAAAAGAAAGTAAAACAAATGGACAAAAACCAGAGGTCCACGTGCTGTTCATTAAATATAAATACAATAAACTGATAGATAATTTCCATTGAAAATCCTCGTGGAGTAAAAACATGCAATGGGTAACAACAACCTTTACTTAGAAAATAACCTCACTTGTAAATACTGTGAAGAGTAAAGAGTGAACAGTGAACAGTGAGTCAAAAGTCAACACTACAGAGCACATATTCACTTTGTCTAATTTAAATTAGATTACATTGGTTCAGAAACTAGAGTTTCATCAGGTAGTTCATTTATCAATGTACATATGGTACAAGATACAAATAATATAGAAAATGCTCCAGCTCAATATTCACTATTCAATACTCAGTACAGTACAAGGTACAAGGAGTTTTTTACCACGAGAAACCACGAAATCCCACATCCCTCAAGTACTTAATATTAATTGAAAATTCAAAGCCATGCTATACAGATTAAAGCATAATGTGATTGTAGATTCTAGATTGTACTCTCTGATCTCAAACTACAAACTATACATTATATAATTTTTTTCCAATAACAAATAACAACAAAAAACTGAGAAATGGAGAATTGAGATCAGCCGCACAAAAGCTATTACAAAAACTACAGTGTACACTGTACTTTCTCTCACCTTTCATTAAACAGGCGTCCTCTCTGAGCAAATCGGAAATAATGAGTACGACCAAACCGGATGATGGTGCCATGTTGTAAAATGGTGGTCTCATACACTCTCTGACCATTCACATAAATGTCAGCGTCCCTAGATGAAGGCGTTATGGTCACAATATTATTATCTCCTGTATTTGCAATGACACAATGACGAGGTCTAAGGCCACCAAGTTGTAATCCGTTGTAGTCACTTCCAACTTCAGTCACATCCGATTCTAAGGCAATCCTCCTCCCAGTTTCTGAGCCATCTGAAACAGAATTAAAGAAAACAAAAATCATACAAATGAATACATTACATTTTTTAACAACATTAAGAACAACAGCAGAAAGCAGAATTCAACAGTCACAGTCAAATTTACATAATAGCGTCTGCCTCAAAAACTTGAATCTTGAATCTAATCGATACGATTGACGGTTCGCGGTTGCTACTAGTACTTTTTGTTAAATAATTAAAATCTCCCCATCACCGCCTTCTTCATTTTCTTGCAAATGTAAACAGTAAACATGCACAATGCACATGACACGAGAACGAAGAACGATGAACTTTGACTTTGTAAACACAAAATTGATTGATTTCTAGTTTCTAGAAAAAAAAAGTACTCAATACTCAATACAATACTCACTCGACTTTCTACTTTCTACTTGACTTTCTCTATTGTCAATTGTCAAGTCCAAAATCCACAATCCACAATGTGAACTGCACTGCACACCATATAAAAAATTCATCCAGATCCACAGATAATAAAATTCAGATTCAGATCCACATGACAAAAGAACATGAACAAAAAACTAAACAATTTCCATGGTACAAACAGACCAAAACGGAACGAATTCCCCCACAGGGAAAAATAACCTTCCTCGGTCCCATTTCTCTCTATTTTAGCTGTTGGTCTATCCTATCCCAACCAACTTTGATGCATAGACTCATGAGCTCAATATTTCCTAATCTGTCGTCTTCTTCTTGTTCTTTCAACCGAGTTTCGGGTTTCGGGGTTTCAGAGTTTCTGAATTTCTTCATTGTTTTACCCTTTTCCCTTTGGCTAAATTTTCATGTAGATGTTTAAACCAAGAACCAAGTCTGGTTCCAGGAACCAAAAACGTAATGACAACATGTACAATGTACAATACTAGATATTTTAGTGTTGTAGTAGAATTTTACGGGAAACTCCATGTCGCAACTTTGAGGGTAACCCTGAGCTGAATTGTGCATGTTGTGTGTTGTGTGCCCTATCATTTTCATCAATTCTCTCAACGTGTGTAAATATGCAGTAAATAGTAGTTGGTAGAATCTTGATGATGACAAGGGAAGGTAAATAGTAAATATAGTAAACAGTTCTCCAGGTCTCCAGTTCTTTGTACTACGTATCCTAACACCGAACTCCTAACACAAGCGGAATAATATCTGTAGAAAGTTGACAGTTCATAGTTTGAGGTTCATATCATTTTAACATCACACTGAAAGCTGAAAGCCCAATGTCAAATGGTGAATGTCGAAACATCAGGAGTTGACAATTGACAATGGTCATCAAAAACAGAAAACAGAGAACAAACAAAAAATAAAAAGGTTATCCACAACTCTTTTCCTTGACTCTTATATTTGTACTTGACAAATCTTCCACGTGTACAAAATACAAAACAATGGGGATAATAATAATAATACTCTGGATATTTTTAGACCACATTATTTCCACGTGTTTATTTTTGGAAAATATTTCTTTCGTCTGCTAGTTCTATATTCTATATATTCTACATTCGATATTCGATACGAGTTGTTTTTCTAGAAAATATGGAGTGACAAATAAGTAAATAAGAATTAAAAACTTGCCAATCAACAGTTTTTTATGTACCTGCCTTAAAATAACTCTCATAGTTGACGTCACATTTTCCTCTACCATATTATACAAAATTTAGTTTTATGTTCTTTACGCTAGATGAAATCAAACGGAGACTCATAAAAACCATTGATTTTCATTCACCATTTTTCATTCATCATTCATAATATAAAACAAGTAAAAAAGGTATAGAAAAGATTCCCTTTCACCTTTCATTGAATACATGTAGGAAAACACTGTATTTTTTATTGACAAAAGTCATAAATAGTTTCACAAGTGGGCTACGCTCCGCGCGCAGACCGGAGGCAAAACCAGAAAAGCTATTGTTGTATCAGATATTTTCACAAAAATCCCAATATACTATGCGCTCGCTACGCTCGCGCCAGGGCAAAATCGGCATGGCTGTTGTTCTGAATAGGATGTTGGAACTAACAATTCATGTCATACTATGCGCTCGCTAAGCTCGTGGCTTCATTGCTTTTTTGTAAATTTCCATGGCCCAAATCACTACATAAATACAATAGGGCTCTTTCAATTTTTTTTAGAAATTTCAATTTTTTTTTAGAAATTTCAAATTTTTTCAGAAATTTCAATTTTTTTGAGAAATTTGGAAATTTTTCAACATTCGGAAAATTTGGCCCTAGTATACGGCCAAATTGTGAAAATTTGAAATTTTTGTGAATTTTCAACATTCGGAAAATTTGGCCCTAGTAT
>JABASP010003618.1:0-13183 GCA_019776565.1 Sminthurinus signatus
TTTAATATTTACTCCATAAAAAAGGGGTTGAAAGAAGCAAGATCAAACGAAAATTCCATTACATCTATCCTGGAATCGTCTCATGCGTCAAGTGTCAAGTGTCAAGAGTCAAGAGTGGAGATGACTCAATAAGAACCAGTCACTATTAAATAGTTTTTGTACAGATGTGGTGCAACTGATTAATTTGCCTTTGGTTATTACAACTTTCTCCTCGGGTACCTCTTGAAACTAGAATCTGGAATCTGGAATAATCTTCTGTTTGAGTATCTAGTATCGACATGAAAGGAGATTTATAACCTTGTATAAATTTATCTTACATGTTCATAGTTACATGCTAAAAGAGAATCATATTTGCACTCTTTGTGATAGTTACAAGTTGTAATCATAATATTAAGACAGGAGTTACTACAGTATACATAGAAAATACAAAATCCGAGTACGTGAAGAAACAAGAAACAATAGAGCCTTTCAATAATCTTGATTCTTGGTGTAAAATGATGTCGCTTGAGAAATTGAGTCATGAGGACTCAGGACATGACTAATTCAAATTTATTTACCAAATTAAATGTGTAAGACTTCTTTTGAGAATCTCTTTGTCATTCTCCTATTTCTAGGAACCAAGGATCCAAGGATTCTCAGTGCAATATCATCGAGTATCGAGTGCCCAGTCATTTGATGTACGATGTATGATGTATGATGATTATTTTTTGGCAAATTAAATCAAATTAAATGACGTGCTCCTAGAATACCAAATAAACCAAGTATGATGTATTATGCATCAATCTAGTTTGCTTTCCACGTGTACATGTTACATCTACTGTACACTGTACATTACAAACTACAAGGCACACATAAAAGTAATTGTGTAAATTAAATCTATGAAAATATGTACATAACATGTCAAAACAGCATGCAATATTTTTAGTACAAAATTGCACACAATTAATTAAACAAGCTTCGGTTGGACTTGTGAATTGTGAATAGTGAGATTTTATGCTCAATATTATGCATGTTACATAAAATTGAGATGAGATGGGGATTGGGGATAACTACGACTTTACTCTGCATGTGGTAAGATAGTTAAAACATGAGATTTTCAAATCTGCTCCTTTCAAACCTTGAACTACGCCACAGCTTTCTTTCTTCTTATTCTTCTATTGATATTGGTTTGCTTGTGTCTTGTGTCTTGTGGTTTTGATTCTATTTCGGCATTAAGATGACTTCCGACAGCAGCAGTCAACAGTCAACAGTCACCAATCATCCACATTCACGTTTTGATTAAAAACAAATCATATACACATGGAAGCTTTGAAACCCATCAAGTACATAATACATTATATACAAACTTCAAACTATCAAAACATGCATAATTCATAATACATACATGTATACATGTTCAGCCAGAGTTTATATTAACATGTAAAACAAGTACAAGCCCTCGCTGTGCTATGACTGTATTCGTATTTCGTATTTCATGTTGTGCTTGTGACTTTTGACTTTTGACGATCGACGTTGCTTGTCGGTTAACCGTTAACTGTTAACTGTTGATTAAACTATTTTATGTTTCAATCCAATTTCAATTGGTCTTAAAACTTGGTCTATATTTCATATTTCATGTTTCATGTGGAAAATTAGAATTGAATAATTGAAATATTAGTCTAGAAATTTGCCACCCTCAATTAAGCAAGCGGCAAAGGTTTTGACGGCTTTTGGTTTACAAACTTCACGACTTCATTCATCATTTACACATTTATTTGCAACTTGTCACCATTCCATTCATAACTCGTATAAATAGACTATTGATTCTTTTAATATTTCATTCCGGCGCGGCGGCACGCTTTATCAAAGCAATATTCTTTATTTTGTATTTGGTGCATATAATGTTGATTGCACGTTGTACACATACTGTATACTATGTATTATGTACTATGTGTAGTGTATAGCATGTAGGTTAACTAAGGCAATTTAATCTTTGGACATGGAATAGGAAATTGAAATGCAAATAAAATTGGGATGTGCAGTGTAGTGTATACAGATTATAAATATTATATTATTGCATCTGTTGTACTTGGATTCAACATTCAACATTCATCCGGAAGGCTAAAGAATTTAATTGAATACGATCTGCAATCTGCGATCTACGCCAAAAGCACAAAATGTAAATAAAATTGAATGCTGAAGAAGCCGCACGGAGCATGGGCTATGGATTAACGTGATTCAACTTTCAGCTGAACTTAACTACTAAAGCTGCTCCTTTTACGTTTTACATGACAAATATCATAACGTAATATCATAAATAGTATTTTCTAGAAATCCGACGCTGAATGAAAAGGGGGTATAAAATACATGATATTATCCTCTACTTTAAACTGATTACTCTCTTCGGAGTTCGGAGAAATTGAAATTCAAGAGTAGTAGTTAGTTAAAAAGTAACATGTAACTTTTGACAGCTTATGCTTTCCTCTTTTAATTGTATGTAGTTGTAGTTGTAGTTTTGGAGTTGTCACCAGTTTGTAGTAAATTAAATCATTCATGGTACATGGTTTGTACTCGATAAACTCATGGAGATACCTTCAAAATTCAAAGATAGGCATGTATCTAGTATTTATCCCATCTCCACGTTATTTTCAAGTTTCAGTTTTCAAGTATTGTGTGATCCTCTAGTTTCTAGCGTCAAGAGTGAAAGGAACGAATGATGTTTCAACCACCGCCAATCAAAACGACACTAGTACAATAAACATATTAAATATTGAATATATTGAGCGACAAGTGGAGAAATGTCAAACAAATATCGAATTTCTACATACTGTACACTGTACATTGTATTGTTTATGCGGAAATCAAGTAAATGATGAAGAGATGAGTCCAAAGTACCTATATAGTAGGAAAACAACATACAAAAGATGGATTTTGTGTCTCTGTTACACTTGCAATTTGCCTTGTAAAATTGTGCTGGTGATGGATACTTAAAAGGCTACTAACTGTTAATTAGCACATGAGACACGGAATATGAGGAGATTACAATCGACAATGTTCAATGTACAAGCTAAACAATATACTCATAATACTATAATTAGTATATACGCTATACGCTATAATATATTATATATTATAACGTGATGCGGAAAGAAACATTTTCAAAATTTATCCTTCAGCTGTACTCGAGAACTTTTTCTGAAAATGAATGAAAGATGATGCCTTCATCCCACATAATTTAAACTTTAGACTTTAAACATACAAGCTTCCTGCACAGTTCGTACTTTGATATACATGCTCGTTCTGGTTAATGATTAATCTAACTCGTACTTTTTAGACTTTAGACATTTCATGAACTAGGAGACTGGAGACTTTTTAAAACTCATAATTTGGAAAAAGTGAACTATGAGATCCAAAGTTTTGAAAGCTTATCCAAAATCTGTGGCAAAACATGGGCAGAGAGAAGAGAGTACAGGGAAGAGAACGAATCACATGGAGGAATTCAGAAATCAGACTTCAGGGCACAAGGTACGGAGTAGGGCGAGAAACAAATACATGAAAAATGTCTAGTATGTATTACCAATTACCAGTTATCAGTATTACGCATTTTAGCGGAATCAATTAAGCTTAATAAATGGTAAATAATAAATCATTTTTACTGTAATTAATATAGTGTTTACTGTTTACGTTCACGAGAAAACTTCCAGACACTACGATTCGGGCCATTCGATATTCGACACTTGGTACAAATTGTCACAACATGAAGCCTGCTATGAGCTCACATGTCTAATGTCTAGGTTCAAGATTTTAAATTCTAGATATAACTTGCCCGAGAACTAATCCCATTGATTTGGAACCGCTTGGGAAATTATGGAATAAAACTTGAAAAAGATGCCTTATGAAATCACATGTAGGAAATAAAATACAAAAATGTGCAAAAAAGATGTTTAACATATGACTTAATATTTTGTCAATATAAATCCGTACTTTATAAATACAATCAAATTTTGGGCTACAAATCAATGATGTGAGTTCCTAGTTCCTAGACATGCGGTACTTGTGCATTGTACACGGAATAGTATGGTACATATTTAAGGAATATGTGTTGACAATTGACAGGAAATAATTGAGCTGTCGTTATTGAAAAGAAACATGAGCCGCATTACAGATTTTGAGCACAATTAGTCCAGACACCTTTTTCAAAGTGACCATCTTCCATTTCCATCCTCAATCCTCACCGCCTACCGCCTACCCTCTACCGTCTACAAGTTTTCAAGTTCAAAAGAATCAGTTGATATCCTGAATCCTGAAGGTCTCCAGTATTAATTATTAATGTACACAGATAATATTACTCGTCCTATTTCAACTAACAATATCACACATGTTTTGTACACAACTATTTACTATATATTATTTATTTATAGATGATCAACTATACAGTACATCTCATTCCGTCAAAGTTATTGTAAAGATACTGAAATATGACCTAAAACGTCCTAATACTTCTATCTCGTCTTATAATTTTCGCAAAGTACATATTGTATTTATTGTAACAATTAAATCCTGACGTATGACGCACCACTTTTTGTTGGAAATCGACACTCAGAATCAGACGTAGAAAATATGAAACACATGTTGCTACTACAATAGAATTGAGTAGTAAAAAGTTTCAAATTATTAATTACTATCCCTGTTTCCTTTTTTATTTTGTACTTTGTGATTTGGACATTGTGTTCCAAATGTACGCAGTAGTCAGTAGTAATGAGGTAGCTTATGATTTACAGTTTATGACTGATGATGACGAATTAACAATAAAAACAAAGAATACTAACGTAATGATTTGAAAAAGTTTGACATGTTTGAAGTGGAGCTACGTATATAGTGAGCATTTTCTATTATGGTTGTATGATTCATGAAAGTTCCCTGAAAATGTGAAGCTTAATGTACAACTATTACCTGTTTATTATTTGAGATTTGAGAATATACTCTCATTTATGGATTTGATAAAACACAAAAAGTTTTTAAAAAATACTTGTATTTGACATTTAAAAGAGCTTTCGGGGGAGGCTTAAATTACAAACAATGTAAAGTGTCAGCTGAAAAAGTGAAAGTAAAGGAGAAAAACTAGAAACAAAAAAAGTTCATTCCCAATAACTTACCAGCACCTCCAGAGTTTTGCATGGTGACGTCTAACAGCTTCAATTTGACTGGTTGACTGAACAAGTTGACAAACTGTGGATTTTTACTGATGATTTTTTGTAGTGTTTGTATTTGTAGTTGTAGGTTGTAGTCTAGCAGTAGATATACGGATAAGTAGTAGTATACAGTTTATATTTTACATAGTTTGAAGAAAATCAAAATCAAAATCAATCTCTGTCTGTTGATATGATGTAAGATTCAAGGCCGGTTACTCTTTACTCTTTATATTTGATGTACTCTCTTTAGCACCTCAAAATGTCCAATTTCTGTTCACTTTCCTTGTCCAACTGAATGAATTATCGAGCGTTGACAGCTGACGGTTGACAGTGAGCACACAACCTGAGACAAATAGACGACGTGTAGACACATTTGTATGCACTTACATAAATTTTTAACATGGCTTTTGTCTTTGCCTCTATTCTGTGTTCTGAGTTTTGAGTTTTGTATTTTGTATTAAGTAGGGAGAAGACGAGGGATAAATTCTTCTTTGATGTCTTCACTTGACTTTGAATTTGACTTTTAGCAAAGTTTTGAGACTTGAGACTTGAAACTGACTGTCTTTTTTTATTGAATTACTTTTTGTTCCTGTCACTTTGATTTGGCTCATACAATAAATCTAATTTGTCCGACGCTTTTCAAAACACAACCAGAATATGGAAAGACATAAAAAATGATTCTCTATATTGTATGAATTTGTACTTTCAAATTTTTGTTCCTATTTTTTTCACATTACACCTTCTAAAAGACTATAAACTATAATATTATGTAATATGTTCAGCATACAGTTTTTTCTATAGTCTTAATATCTTATACGCTGTAGAATTTAGATATATTTTGATATATTTTATTTGTCAGATGTCACTTTAAATACAGTGCACCATTTTGTATTATAATAAAGTCTTGAGTGATAAATGTACAATGTGGACATGTAAGTAGTCGAAAAAATTTGCCCCACACCTGTCACAAGTTTGTAAATCCCGAGTTGAACTGTACTTAAGCTTTTAAGAGAAAAATGTTTTTCGGGTTTCTACTGTCGTCTTTTTATGTTCTTTATATTCTTTATCTGTTCTTTTCCCGACTATTTTTTTCACTTTTTATTTGCATCAATTTTCAAGTTTCTTCACCTTGTGTACTCTGTACTCTGTGTACATGAACTCAGTTGACGAGTGTACAATGTACAATATACAATGGCAGCTGATGAAAACTAAAAACTAAAAGGTTGATTGTACTGAAAATAAAAGTTGGCTGAAAAATGCTAATGTTATACAAGGTAAGATGAAGACGGAAGTAAAGTAAAGTTGGAACGACGGGTTGAAAGTAAATGTATAATGTACACGGTCAAGAGTAACTTTTACGGATAAACCGACACGCCGACACGCCGACAACCAACAACCGGTGATAGTGATGTAGTGATGATTGATAAAACAGTATTTTTATGTTTAGCTTCAGCTTGCTATATAAATTCGGCTATTCAGAAGGAATGCTATCTGTTGTATCTTTTATCTTGTACCTTGTGTACGGAGTATGGAGTACGGGGTATGGATAGATATAGAATGCTAATAACACCAAGGATGTGATATCTATCTATCTTTATCTATATCTTTGTTCAACTATCCGATGAAGCTAATGAAAAATGAAGGGGAAACTCGTATGGAGTTGGCTGCTTAGGCTTCTTATATCTTGAATCTTGAATATTGAAAATTATCTGTGTAGAAAGTAGAATGTAAAGTGTCAGGTGGTAGTTGTTCTGTCTTTTACAGATTGTCGGCTGGATTATCTTGATGATAATTCACAATAAGAGATGGTTGACTTGACTATGCTGATGACTGCTAGGTTTTGTTTTGTTTTGTTTTGCTTCGTTCTGTGTCAGATGCACAACTAAGTATACTCAATCCGACAAGTCAAAGTCGGAAGAAGGAAAGGATGCGGAGGAACAGAGGATGCGAGACGAGAGACAACGGTCGACTAGTCGAAAAGGAAGTCCCGATCCCGGCTTCTTTCTAAACTCTAAACTCTAAACGTTGAAGTGAATTGAATTGAATTCAGCCGAGTTTGGTTTGGTTTAGTTTAGCTTAGCTATGTTGAGTTGTGTAGAGTGTAGAGTTGAGCCGAGTTGAGTCCAGGTGTAGACGAATGGTTTGTCACTGGGGCTGGCTGTCATGCGTTTGGTTCACTCTTCCCTTTTCCCTTCCTTTGGCTGCCACAGAAAATAGAAAGCGTAACAGGCTCTGCTCTCTTCGCTCTTTTATCTTTTCTTGCACTTTTTCTTCCTCCACGTATACGTGTATTACGTGTTAGTTGTTAACACATACAAGTTACAAGTATCCACATTTTACATTCTACAAGTACTGTGTGTGGTGTGTAAGAGTGAGCAACAGGAAAAAGTTGTAGCAGAAAAGAAAAGAGAGAGAGAGAGTGAGGTGAAGGAGAGATCATATTGCACAACTTATGTATACACAATACACACATCTACATGGAAAGCCCATCGCATCTCTAAGACGGAGGAGAAGAAGGAGAAGAGACAGACACAGAGGCAGAGGCAGTAAAGCAATCTTTAGAAATAACAACAACACAAAGCACAGCAGAGGAGATGAGATCCATGCGACGGGACTCAAATTTGACGTGCTCCTTCTTTCTTTCTTTCTTTCGCTCCTTCAACGGATACTTACGTTGGACAAATAAACAATGTGAGAAGAACTTGCCACTCATCCAAAATTTGAGTACACATATCATGTATACTCACACCCACATACATACTTACATTCATGTATGTGGGTATATAGTATGTACATATGTATCGGTGTAGTGTGCACATAATACATAATATACTTAGACTCACAACTCACAGAATTCTGATTTGGGTATAAGAATATAATTATAAATGTGCATGTAGTGTGTGATGTGTGTATACTCACTGTTACTTTTACTAGTACTTAAAATCCACAAGCTTCAACTTCCAAGTTCCAAGCTGTGACTAATTTAAACAACAAGTTTTTTCAAGAGCAAAAACGCTTAATTCTTAATACAAACCCAAATCCCAAATCCAAATTCCAGTACAAATATGTAGCTGATCATTGAACGATGAACGAGAAGAGGGTAAGAGCATCCAAAGGCTCAGGGTTGAAGTACCACTGATCATCATGGTATTACACATTGTCCTTTTATTCCTTATGACACATTACACATGTACTTGACTGTGATACAATAGAGACAAGTCTCATCATCCGCTACCAATCTTGTACAAAGTCTTTGTTTTTCATTATTCTGTAAAAAGCAAAGTAAGAAGCTGGAACATGAACCTTCTTATAGCACTATTAGGAAATCGGAAATCACCTATATAAATATATTTACTATTTGCGCGCAGGTTTTTTTTGTACTGAAGATATACTTATACAATGAGTTGTTAATGATTTTATTTTCCCATTGCGTAGATTAGTATTTATTTATTGTTTTTATCACCATCTATTCAATATTCAAACGTTCAAAGACAATCATTCCGAAAAAGAAGAGTCTGGTTTTAAGGACTACCTATTCTAAATTATATAAAGACTTTTTTCAGGCTTTGAAAGGCAGAAATAGAACGTAGAACGTAAAACATAATACAATGTGTGTACTGAGTATATTATTGTCGTGTTTATGATTTATGATGCTTCATGCACAGAATTGATTTTAGATTTTAGATATTTCACAGTAAATACATTCATGTCAATAATTACAAGTGAGCGTGGTACACACAAAGGTTTTTGTTGACAATTTTTATTCTTTATTCTTTATTCATTATTCATAGATAAGGATCGTTTTTGTTCCAGAATTAGTTAATTACACTGTGGTATTTTTGAAAGATCAATTACGACTTGTGTGTTTACATTTAGAATCATAGTACAAGATTGTATTTATAGTTCAAAAATATAATGCAACAAGTACATTGTTTTTTTTTGTACATCCACATCCTATAGGAAGAGCTGAAAATTTGGCCATTTATTTTCCGTACCAGTAGCGGTAAGGGTTGTAATTACCATAGCCTAGAAGTGGACAAAAAGAACAGGTGATTAATAAACAAATCATTATATAAATCAAACAACTTTGGAATCCAAACAATGATTATGACCTCTAGAGGTCAGTTTGTGTCATGGTCGCTAGAGGTCACAATGTTTTGAAATCGAAGGACACAATGAACCACTTTTTAACTTAGATCTAGAGATCTAGAGAATATAGCTCAAGATCATCAAAATCCGTTGAAAAATGACTGTACAGTGACACTTTGTTAGGTAAACTTCGATGACCTCTAGAGGCCATACTATTTTGAATTTCTTTGCACTGTTTCTACAACAATTAAAGTGAGTCCTTACCTCCATATCCTTGCCACCCTGAGCCGTAGCTGCTGCCATACCCGCCTAACCAAAAAAATAAAGAAGAATTTGCAATAAAATAAAAATTCAATTTTCATTGACCATTCAGTGTGATGTAATGGATGTAAATTAGAATCTACAATTAAATTGTTAGCATACCATAGCTAGGGTATCCCCCATAGCCGCCATAATTTCCGTAACCGTAATACCGAGCCCCACCAGCCCGCTCAGCCCCTTCAACACGTCTTCCGTTAGCGGCTGGATCTACGGCAAAAACCACAGCCAACATGGCGAACAAAAGGACAATCTGAAATCATAGAAAAAGAAAAGATTTTAATTGATGGCAACCTTACCATACCATAAAATTGGTATTATTATTATTACTTTTATTTATTTAATTAATTATGAAAGACAAATTTTGGATCTTGATGATATTTTGTTTACATACCTGAACAACTTTGTTCATGATGATGATTTTTTCAAAAGTTGGAAAACGAGCAATTTACTCACTATATCAGCTATAAGCTAAAAGGTAGTATTCCTTTCTCTTAAATTTTGGTTCCAGGTATTTTTGTTTTGCTGGAGGACAATAGAGTTTGCTATTTGAAGTCTCAACTTTTATTCTTTGAGTATACTTTCTTTCATTCAAATCCTTCCTTTTATACAAATTTTTGAATATGCACAAGATAGAATGTCGTCATAATTATAATCATAATTAGGGAAAAGGAGCGTCACAAAACGAGGTAGACTCTGACTCTGTTATTGTAATAATTATAATTATGATGGTCGATATCACACACTAATGACTTGCAGTAAATTTTAGGGAAAAAATCTCTATTATTATTACTATTGTTGTCCGTCAAATTACTGGTGCTACAAAAGTTATGTATTATGTATATAAAAGCAAAAGTCTTAATAGGATACAAAAACAATAAACAAAAGATATTTAATATTATTTACCTACACAGTCATGACAGTTTGTAATTTGTGATGACGCGTTAGATACACACAGAGTATAATTATGCTTAATACACTCATAACTAGAACCTAGAACATTATATTGTGTATTAGATAAAAAAATCATTAATATGCATTCATCCAGTTGCATGATCACAAGTAAGTATCTATCTTTACCTCTACACTCTACACTCTATACATATAGTATAAACTATAAACATTACAGACTACAAAGTCTCAACTTGAGTCTTGTACTTTTGTGTTTTGTGGTATATTTTGTGTTTTGTGATAAATGTTTTGTAAATATCCTCTAATATTACATGCTTGTAGCAAGGAAAGTTTACCGAGGGCCTATACATTATACATTGTAGAGAAAATCTTTAGAAAGCTGAGGTAAACTACGGTTTAATAAACAAAGACAAGACAGAAAGAGAGAGAGAGAGCTACAGAAGCACAAAGAAAGAAGTATAGCAAGAGTACTACCTTAACATGAAACGTTATCATTGCATTGTATTTTGTATTGCATTTGGATTTGATTCATAGAACATAGAGAGCATTATACATTATACAATTGCTTAAAGGCTTGAAGAAATGAAGGTATTATATTCCATATGTATTCCATATTATCATACTACATTATGCACAATATTATTAACATTTGATTTTACGACGTAGTTTTAACTTTTAACTACAAAACAAGTTTTAACTAGACTAAAATGAGCATCATGAATGCAACGTGACCGTTTTTAGTTTCTCTCTCTCTCTCTCTCTGTACTATGTACCTACATAATACATACTATTGTACATTGTACATAAGTTTATACCTTTGTCATCATATTATGGGATGAGCAAGTCTCTTTTTCTCTTTATAGGACTTTTTGCAACCCACAAAAAAAACCTGTAGGGCCTTTTCTTATCAAATGTAAAAACATTCTCTTTTCTCTTGCCCATTTAAAAGTTCAATGTTGTACATTGTACATAATGAGTTGAATTTTTTAATTTAAAATAAATGAGGAATGGATGATACGATGATACGCATAATATTTTACTTGTTTTACTTTTTTCAGTTGTCATCCTCACAAAATTTGCTGATGCTTAATAATTAATAATAACCCTTAACTTTTATCAACGTTGAGGATAAAAAATTGCTATACATGATTTGAAATTAGTTATGAGCTATGAACTATGAACTTTGATGGCACAAGCTAGACCACTTCAATGTCCAATGTAGAAGTGCGATTTTTTACATTTAAAATGATCTTTTTGCTAATTAAGTGTCCATGGGGGGGGGCTCCATTAAAATTGCCACAATGAGGATATTATTATGTGTTATACTAGTTATACTACAACAGGAAAGTTCTAAATGCACATAATATAGAAGGTACATACGTGCATAGCATTTCGTTGCGTATACAGTGTACGTGTAAACGGTAAACGGACATTGAATTTTACATAATATTTTTATTTAAATTGCATTTATATCACATGGGATAAAGGATAAGGTATTCATTGCTCATTGTCCACAAAAGTTAAGAATGAATAGTCTATAACTCTATTCAGTATCCAGTGCGGTGCAGTAAGCAGTAGGAGATTACCCATTATTACACATAACTACGTGCATTAGTAACCCAAACTCATGACGCTCCGTATCTCTTCAAGCTTGATGCATTTCTTGAAAATTTTCAGCCGTATGTACGTCGTAATACAATTATGGAAAATGCATTAAGTGTGTACTTTTAAATGCAGTTTTAATCTTGCATCACCAATGCATGTAATTTAGTATTTGTATTATTTGTATCTCACATAAAGCAGAGATTACAAATTACGCTCTTACATATGAAGTTTCTGGTATAGTCAATAATTGTTCATGACAACTTACATACCTGGTTCTACATTCTACAAACTGTACATATTTTATGTTACTTACATATGCATAAACCAATCTATTTTGTTCCACCATATCAATTATATATGTTGAACAAATACAGGAAAGAAAGCTTGAGCTTGGACTTCCCTGTGATCATATATGCAGTATAATACAGTATGTCTAGCAATCCAGCAGTGTCTAAAATCCAAAATGTAGAATGGAAAAATTCAGTGATATTATATCATTGGGAATTGGTAAAATGTAATTAGAGCTTTAAGGCATGATATTATGTCAAATGCCATAAGCAATAAAGTATGTGGGATAATTTATTGAAAATTTTGGATTCGCATTCATTACTTTATTAGTTACTAGACTAAACTGTGCACTGGGCACTGTGCAGTCGCAGGCATAAAAATTGGTGAAACAAACCAAAAGAGGGAAGTGAAATTACGATAAATACACTATTTATTGTTTATTGACGAATCGGCTGATTGAGCCTGTGCATATGTAAAACATGGATGCACAAAATTTACACTAAAACCTAATACCTATACGGAAAAATTGCGTACAATCAATAATCAGTAAACAGGTATAATCAGGAAAATTGAATATTTTTGTTTGAAGTAGATTTTGTCTGTTGGGTTTCCTGTGATGGACTATCATCCATAATCCATAACTTCCTGTTCCAAAACTTTTACGCTTTGCTTTTTCTGTTGTCTGTGGAAAAAAAAACTAACATTCTTTCTGTCACTGAACGTTTAAAGTATTTTGATGCGGTTTTCGCATTTAATTCAATCCGTTTCCAATCAATTCCTGATATAAGCAGTCAATTTGA
>JABASP010003619.1:0-13180 GCA_019776565.1 Sminthurinus signatus
CCTCCACACAACAGTTGCCCAGCATTGAATAGTAGCCCAGTACTGCGTGAAAGTACGGAAATAGTTGCCCAGTGCAAATGCATGCGTTTGCAATAGGTGGTAGCTAGCATCGTATACTTGCCCAGCCTCGAATAGTTGCCCAGTACTACAGAAAGTATTGAAATAAAGGCCCAGGGCTAATAATCGCGCAATGACGGTATGTCAACAAGAAACACGAAACACCAAACAAGGATGACTATTATTGTTTTTTTGTTTTTTGTACATTGGAAATTGAACATGCAAGAGCACAAGTGCTCAATAATAAACAAGTATTGAGCACATCCACCATTTACCGTTATCCTTCATTTGTCTCCCTGTGTGACACGTTTTTCAACTTGCAACGTGTCTTGAGTCTAGACTCTAAACTCTAGAGTCTTCAGCCTTCAGCCGTCAACTTGATTTAAGTCAAACTTGTACACAAGAAATAGAAGAGGAAATAAAAAATAAAAGGTGACTCATTACTTTTTACACTGTACACTGTACAGAGTACAGAATCAAATTACAATTAAAATTGCAATTGCAATTGCAGTTACAGCGTGGGTAAAATTGTTTCATCGTCCTCCTTTTCGTCTTCTTCTTTGTGAAGTTTGGTGTCTCCCACCAGTAGAAGATTTTCAGATGATTCCAGTATTATATTGTTTTTCTTTAGAAGCTATTTTTCGGGAAAATCTGAAAGAAGGTGGTTGGGAGTTGGCTCGTTAATTGCAGGATCACAAAAATAGGAGTAAAAGAAAAGCTCTGGTACAAAATATTTTACATGATGAAACTACAAAGACTACTTGGAAAATGGAGAAGATTTCTACAACCACTCGATACTCGACAGATTTCACAGCATAAAAAATGTCACAGGGAAATCCGTAATCACTTTACGGAAATCAGTGTGTAAAGCAGTAAAGAAATATGGGGGAAACTCCTTCCGTCAATTCTTTTCTGTTCTATTCTATCTTCTTCGCGTCTTTATTCTTTATTCTTTATGCGTGCATAAGATGTGAATAGAAGATAAATCGCTGGTAATCATTATTCTTCAGCATTCAATCTCCAGCCTCCAGTCTTCAGTTTTCAGTCTCCAGTCACATGGCATCCATAAGCATGCTATTCTTCTTACTCTTTACTCTTCACACGTGCTTTATATTTTACATGGATTTTTAGCTTTCATGATATTTTAGATTTCCTACTTCTAAATTTCTCCACAATTATTTTCAACTTTGTTTCATTTAATGTATTGGGCATGTGGAATTGGTGAAAAGTGGGTATTTTAATGTAGCCAAGTTGAAAGGTGAAAGTGGTCAATTAACTTGGTATTCAGTTAAAAGTTCTCATTTCTCATTCCTTGATTTTTCATCAGGAGTTTCATGAGTTTAGATTTTCCATGATACATGATATTTTACTTTTGTATAGCTGTTAGACATGGACATTTCTAGAAAACTAGAAAACTAGAAAAGTAGAAGACGTTTTAGCCCTTGCATGACGTTATGTAAAATGTACAGTGTACACTGTAGACTGTACATTGTACATAATATGTATTTACATTTTCCATATTTGATGGTGAAAGGAGACGCGTGGAGAGAAAGCACGTTTGTCTTTCTCCCTTTCCTTTTTCCATGTGCATTTTCCCTTTCCAGGAAACGAGCATTGGCATTGTGTATTATAGTGTAATTTTGTATATGCACTAACATGTGCTTATCAGGAAATACGAAATGTAATGTGTGTAATGTATATGTATTGTCAAAAAGAAGTAGGACTCTCGAATGTAGACTGTAGGGTTGAGAGTGAGGATTATAAGTACACATAGCCCATCTACCACATATACTCACTCAGTCACCCTTTGTATTTATTCTTTATTCAAGTGGAGTGCGTGAATGTGGGTATGAAAGTAAATAGGGAAAGGACTGAAAGTAGGAGTGTGCATCATGTTGGTTCCAAGACGAAAACGTTCGTGTTCCTTCTCCTACTCGTACTCCTATTCAGTATAGAAGGAGAAGGAGAAGGAGACAGAGAAAATAAAGGAGCATGTACAATGGAAAGAGTACAGTCTACATTCTACATTCTACATTCTACATTGTACACAGAGGAAGGAAAAGAAAGAGAAAACGTTTCCCTTGTATGGCTTAGTTTGGCTCGGCTCGGCTTGGCTTGGCTTGGGATGGCTCGACTTGGGTTTGGTTTGGTTTGGTTTGGTTTGGATGAGGCACGTGTACTCGTCATCGATTTTTTTCTCTAAAGAGGCAAATCTGAGGGAAATGGAGAAAGCGAGAAACCAGCCGCGGCGGCGTCACTCTGTGTGTGCTCTACTCCTCTGGCTTTGGCTTTGGCTCCTGCTCTTGTTCTCATTCTCTCCTGTTCCTGTTGCCATCCTCCACTCTTTCTCTTCACTTCCTCTCTCTCCTCCGCCGAGAGAAAGGAGAAGCTTTTTCAAAGCAATAGAGACTCTAGAATAGAGAATAGAGAAATATCGTTAGCGTGGCGTTTTTTCTTCTTCTTCCTCCTCTTCTTTTTGGTCTATGGTCTATGCGTATTCCCGCAATACGCCGGAGCCGCGGGTTACTTTCTCCGCCCAAATATCCAAACCATACAAAAACCAACTCTGGAGCTCTAGAGCTCTAGAAAATAGGAGAAAAAAACCAAGCCACGCGCTGGAAAAAGAGAAAAAAATAGATAAAAGAAGAAGAAGCAGAATGTAAACGAGTCTGGAGTTTTGGAGTTTGGAGGAATAATGTAATATCGATATCAATATAGGACATAGTCACAAGTAGATATAGATATAGGTATATGTGGATGTACAAGACAAAATATAGAATATAGAACACATGAAGCATGTATGATGAGCTACTGTTTTCTTCTGGATTAATTCAAGTGTATACATAATTCCATTTTTTGTTTACAAGGAAAAGAACAACTGAGCACAAGACAAGACAAGAAGAGACATGAGCCACAAAAACTACCAACAAGAGAAAATTGTCTTTTACATATTTACACATTTCCTCCCATCTTTTATAATATACAAAATACTATAGTTATTTTCACTCTTTTTTCTCCCTCCCATCTGCCTATCATCTATCACATATCATCTATCATCTATTAGTTATTTCCAAAGTTCTAAATTCCAAACCGGTCTTGTTTAATCTTGGACGTTTCTAATACTTATTTAGCATGAAAAATGGGGAAAGTCGTTAAAATTAAAACTGTGGAGGATCCAAAAGATTTTCCTCAGCTTTGAATTTAGATGTTTTACATTTTTAAAATGTCGGCATAAAACTGACTTGTGAGTGCATCTTTTCACACATGGTCTGATTTCATATTTACATGTATACATGTAGTATGTAGTTTGCAGTTTATGTACTGTCTGCTGTCTGCTCAATCTCAATTGGTTTAGAATTTAGAACTCATGTTTGCATTTACAATTTACAAGGGATTCCATTCCATATTCCATGTCATTTGAAAGAGTAGAGTAAATACTTGGTAATCAGGAGAAGGTAAAAAGTAAAAATCCAAAAGCTACAGTCAACAGTCAAGCTACTGCTTTTACTTTCTTCATTAGTTCATTTCTTCTCCCACTGTTGATTCTTTCTATAAAGTACACTGTACAGATATACCATGAGCCGTAAACCGTAAACCACTACATACACGATACACGATACACGATACATGACACACGTGCTGGTTTGTTTTCCTGATGAGGAAAAATGAAAAGCCAGGAAAGGAAAAACGGTCCCATAAAATTACTCGTAACAAAAACATATTTTCCAACAAACTCCTCTACGAATATAGAATATACCTATACTTTGTACATTGTACATTGTACATGCAAGTTTCTTATTTCTTGTGTTACAGCTACACGAAAGGAAAATGTACCTATACAACCTAAAACCTACAACCTACAAGCTTCAGTCTTGAGTCTTGAGTCTTGAGTCTCCAAGGAAATTATATCGGCAAGTAGAGCTGTTAAGAGTTAAGACGAAACCGAAATTCTAGAAGCTACAAACTGTACAAACGACAGCTACAAGACACTAAAACACCAAAACGTGTCTGTTGCTGGTTGCAGTAGAGAAAGAACTTTGGAGTTGTACATGTGTTATCTATACTTTGGATCTAGAGTCTAGAATCTAGAATCTAAAAGAAGTTTGTTATGTTAAGCAAAATTTTCCTTTTCCAATTCCAATCAAAAAACCCCACGCGAGCTTTTCATGTACAATGTACACTGTACACCTATGGATTTTGTATACACTAAAAATACAAAATACACACAGCAAACAGAAAACGGCGTAAAACACATGAACATGAACATGAAAATAAGCACAACCTTTGAGTGCATAGGTATAGATTATTACACCAATGTTTTCAGTACTCAGTACTCTCAGCACCCAGTGGCAGCGTAATAATATGAATATTATATGTATATAGAATCTAGAATGTAAAATGTAAAATGTAGTTGGTAGTTTTAGAGTTTAGAGGTACAATTTCAAGTAAAAAAACAGCACGTGCTTCTTAAAATTTCCAGATCAGGAGTACGGAGTGAGCCAAATTGAACAAAGTTCACTGTGCAATGTGTACTTTTTATAGTGAGTACACCAAAACCAAAACCAAAACCAGCCAAATCCTTTTTACTTTTTACCAACTAAATTTTCCCTGTACATTTAGAATGAAGACATTTAGACATTTAGAATACATGGGACATAAATATAAAATATAAAATAGTCAGAGCATCTACAATCTACATTCTACACCAAAGAGTAAAGCGTACAGAGTAAAGAGTGGAGTGGAGTGGCCAGAGTAGGCAATTCTTCTTTCCTCCTGTCTACAAATGTCATACCATAAAGTAATACGATGAAAGCCTTCCGTGTGCTCCGTTGTGCTCCATTTACAATTTGGAGTTTGGAATTTTCATGAAAAAATATGAAATATGAAATATGAGGTAGATTGTATATTGTACATTTTGGAACATGCACTTACCTTGAGTACAAGTATTTAGATCCGTGTGATACCTTTGTGTTTTGTTTGGAGTGTGTTGAATGTGCAGATATCAAGATAAAAAGGAGGAGTTTTTGGGTTTTGGGTTTTGGAGATGTCAAAGATAAAAGATGAAAGATGAAAGATCATGTGTCGACTATGGAGTTTGGAAATATGGAAATGTGGAACTGTTATGGTAAACATACCCGCAATTTCTGTCGATATTTGGCATAAAATAAATAATAAATACAAGAATTGTGTAACCTCATACCAGAATACCAGAATACTAGAAGCCTATGCTAACTTTTCCATCTGTATTCTGTATTCCGTATTCTGTATTCCATATTCCACACGACCCTCGCGCACACGTTGAGTAATTAATTTAATTAAGGTGTTTATTCTCTCACTTTCTCCACCCATCAGAATCATGTTTCTCGTTCTCTTTCTGCTCCTTTTATCCACAGTCGCAGTTCGTATACATTTTACATGTTACACATCTACTTTTTTCCTGCAGTAGAAACAAAACAGAAAAAATAGGAAAGGTGAAAGTGAAAAGTAAAAAGTAAAAGTCATCGGCAACGCCTAGTATAAAAATTGAGCGATCTACATTCTACATTGCACATTACATAAAATGTACGGTGTACAGTGTACAGTGTACAGTGTGTTTTTAAAGGTTAAACACATTTAAAGTAATGGAGAACCGGGGAAAACAGGGCGATTGACATTTCATGCAATACATAATACATGTTATGTATCCTAACTACTGTAATATTCAGCATGTACAAAAAAATAGAATATCGTACGTTGTGGGTCAAATTACTGCGCAGATGGAAAAATCGAGATGTGAAATGTGAAATTGACATGAACATGAAATTGTTGCAAAATAATGTAAAAAAGCTCCAGGCTCAAGGTTCAACTGATAAAAAACAACATCCGAGTTTATAAAGATGCGACAGGATTCAAAACATTCAAATTGCCAAAATGTTTACTGAACATTCCTGCATTTATTTTTCCTCTTGTCCCAGTTTCATTAGGCGGAAAAAGGTTGAAAACGGTTCACTTTTACATTTTGACTTGGTCCAATTTCATTTTATATTTCCTTGTCTTACTTCCGCTGGATCGGATTATAGAGATCTCACTACATCCATTTTCCATTTCTTGATGCTTGATGCGGATTTGGACCAATTTTTGTGCACTTCTTCGGATCTTCTTAGATCATCGTGTAGAATTATACAGATATAGGTTACGAGTTACGAGTTGTGAGCACTGCGTTTGAGTTTTGATCTAAATCCAGCGGAAATTAACAAATCTCAAAGCTCAAAGTAGATCCGGAATCGGAAATTCAAAGCCCAACTTTTCACTTCCACTCCCCATATTTTTTGATGCATTTCCGTTATCCGTTATCCGTTATCCATAATAATTATTACAGATCCACATTTTATGTCTTGTGCATCTTTTTAAACTCTACTTTCCTTTTCAACTTTCTAAAGTCAACATTCAAAAACAAGTGTAAAAAATATTATGTATGTAGAGTAAAATTTGAAAAATGTAGAGCATTCAGTATTATTTTGTTCAGGGGTACTTTATTTTTCGTAATAATTTTCCCTGTGGTATTTTAGATTCTACATTTTAAATTCGTAAAATGTAAAATGTGGGTAGGAAATAAATGGCTAATGTCCACCTCTTACGATCAATTACAATGATATTTACATGACCCCAAGTTTGTCTTAAAAGTCTAAACTCTAGACTCTAGAATCTAAATTCAGAATAGGATATGCTTCATGCATATGTAAATATGCAATGTGCAGCCTGGAGAGTCGAGTTTGGAGAGTTATTATACGGAAGAAAGGAGGAAAGAGAAAGAATTAGCATCAATCTTACACTCAAGTTCACATGTAAAATATACATCCTAAAATGTACAGTGTACACTGTAAAAAATGTACATGTCTATTCTGTATTCTCTATTCTGGTGGTTGATGGAGAACAACTTTTAGTGTTTTGGGGCTCACTAATGAGAGATAAGAGTAGTTAATAAAGTGGGAATTGGTTCGTAAAAACTAAACTTTTCCCTCGGCGTCCCTCCACTTCTACTTTACTTTCCTCATCTCTTCCCTTCTTTCTTTCTTTCTTTCTTTCTTTTTGTACTAGTACTAGCTACTAGCGGGAGAGTTACTGAGCCGTTTAAGACGAAATTCTGTGAGCTTTGAGCTAAGAGTAAAGAGTAAAGAGTAAAGAGCGAAGAGCTACGACTACGATTTACATCCTACATTTTACATTCTACATTCAGACTTTTACTTTTATTATGCACATGATACATGAAATAAAAGGTAGTACAGTGCAAAGTGTAAAGTGTACATATGCAAGTTCTAATGTAATGTGATATGGAGAAAGGCACGTATGAGTATGAATATAAATATGAATATGAATAAGTATGGGAGGAACAGGAGGGGGAATTACTTTGGCCACCTGTCGAACATCCCAAATATCAAATATCAAAGGATTAATACTATTAATTAAGCATTAAAAGGGGTTCCTTTTTTACATCTTTTTCTTCATCAAGCATCAAATGTTGAGCATCAAATGTTGAGCTTCGAACTTTCAGTTTCCAGTTTCCAGTGTCGGTGCCTACAAGTTCCTGGAGGTTGATTCATCCAACTTTTTTTTATGCTTCTCATTCAAGATTTAAGTATTAAATACTTTAATAGACTCTTTTTCTTTTTTCCCGATAATTCCATTCCTGAGTATGTAAAATTGAATGAATGAACGACTGACTGAAAGTGATCAAGTAAATGAATGGATAAGAAATTTATACAGTGTACATTACAGATATACATAAATGAATATGACAGTGGTTTTTGGTTTTGGTTTTTGAACATGTGCATTTTTGACCAAGATACCGGAGACCGGATGAAGACATGTGGTAATTGATATTTATAAGTTGTACTTTATAAGTTATAAGCATTAGGCATGTAGAAATGCATTGTACAAGGAATTAATATTCATGGAACAGTCTTAGAACCTGGAAGTGACCAACTGTCTGCCCCATGCTCTTTTTTAAAATACTGTGTACTCAAACACGATGCAAGGCATAATACTTCCGTCCTTTGAAACTGAAACACTTTGTGTCTGTCGTTGGTCAATGCTTCATTTAGTCTAGATGAGAGCTGGAGAAAAAAGATGAAAAAGAGAGAAAAGCACAAGAAATACTAATGTGACATTGGCATTGTATTTTCATTGGCTACAGTATTACCTTGATTTAATTTGGGCTCATATTGCAATTCAAAATTCCTGATGAAAAACGATGTGTTTGTAAAAATTAGATGACAATTTTTCATGTCGCTTGTAATTTGTAATATTGAAAAAAGTTTTATTTTTTGTTGATTTCTCTTTTCCATTATCCTCTTTCTCTCTTGCCGTCCTGGAAAAAATTTAAACCCCTTTTTAATAATAACCATCAAATCCCATTACGCAAATCTTATATCTGATATAAACAAATATTATGCATGACATTTCTATCTGCATTTGCTTTGCTTTGGATATTGTATAACACATGTTTCAGTCTAAAAGTTTATGTAAAGTTCAACTCCAGCTTACCTGAAGTTGATGAACAAGAACAGGAACAAAAACAATAATAATAATCCGTTTTCCCTCTAAACTTTAAACTTCAAGCTCTAAAGGTTGCATTTGTTTTCATACTCCAAACTCCAACTCCATGAATTTCATTTTCCTGCACCTTCAACCTTCAACATTCAAGAATTGGACTACAAGTATAATACTATGTATAATATGCTTCAGTTAATTAAAAGTAACAAGTAACTCTTGAAAATTTTCAGTCGGAAAGCAGAAAAAACAGCAGAGGAGAATGCACAAAGTTAAATTTCACGTTTGAGTATAGTTAAACTGGATGGATTTTCAAGTTTCAACTTTCACATGGCTATCATGATAGCCGCACTCTTGTTGTTAATGTAGATTGCAGATACTTTAAGCGTCCATTTTGTACTTGAATATGGTGTGCACATGTACATTAGCGTACTTACAAGTAAATGATATAGGTAAGTTGTATTTGGATTTTAAGTTTTGGAGTTTGGATTTTGGGTGTAGCATGTGTGTGTATTACATAAAATGAAAATGATAATAATATTATGGTACTCTAGCGTAAATTGTAAATTGTAAATCAGTTTTTTGGTGTGTAAGTGTGTGAATGTTGTGTGTATGTAGTATGTACTGTAGTATATTGATGCATGTGTGAAAAAGTAAGTGCTGGTAACCAGTAACCAGTAACCAGCTCTCAGTCCACGTTTTTTAACCGGGGTCATTGCTTCCAAACAACAAACTGACACATGTTTCTCTTCCCTCCCTCCTCTCTCTTTCTTTCTTCCTTTCTATCTTTTTTCTCAGTTGTATCTATCTCGTAATTTTCAACATGGATTATTTTACTTATCATCAGTATATCTACAATCTACAAGCTATCTCTTAGATTCACTAGAAAAATAGCTATTCGGAAAATCACATGTGTACTGGAAATTTAAATCCTGATTTCAAAATTTTAATCTTGATACTTGATAAACTTGAAAAAGAAAAGAAAATGACAAACTTTTAACATCATCATCTTTTTTAAATCATGTTTCAAGTTTAAAGTATTTCGAGTATTTTGAGTATTTTGAGCTTTTCGAGCATTTTGAGCATGGACCAAGAACCAAGAACCATGAGTCACATTCTGTGTAATATAATATTTAATACCTACGTAATGTGTACTAATAATCCCAGGCACTAGGCACACATTTAACATTTAACATGTCCACCACACACACACAAAACAAAAACACACACGGTGAAACACATAATATTAGAGTATTTACTATTTACTACTCATATAAAGAAAGATACATGTGCGGATAAATTCACATCCCGTTATAAAATACAAGGAAAACGTTATTTTATAACGCTATAAAAAGACTTGATGCACACACACTCACTCATTACACCATTAACCATTAATCTAGATGTATGTATTTTGTATTTCTTATACATGTACAATGTACATTTTATGATATTTTATAGTTTATAGTACACATGTGCATTTATTCTCTGTTCTCTGTTCTCTGGTAAAGGTGAAAAATACAGACAAAATATGTGAATGTGGTTAATAATAATACGGAATAATACAACTATATTCTACATCTACATCTATATCTGCATCGAATGTAACAATGGTTGGCTTTTGGCTTGACGTTGCCGTTATGCCCATCAGATATCACATATCACACATCAGTGCATGACTTACTTATAAAAACTGCATAAAAACGATTAATCCAAAATCCTTTAAAATTACTTGTGACATTACAAAAGTTCATCATGAAGACAATTTACAAATTATCAATAAATCGACATTGACATATACAAATAGCATGAAAACTACAGCTCGTCCATAAAATCCATGCTCTTTTTCTCGCAAACTATGAACTATGAGCTATGAGTAAATTCACTATACACTGGTACAGTATCTGTCAACAGTTTGGGTGTATTACGACAAAATGGAGATGGATGAATGCGGACGAGTTTTTTTTTCTCGTGTTTTTCATCCTTTTACATCATATGAGGAAACGGGAAGTGGTGAGAGAAAAAGACTTGTCAAATGCATATAGACTACATTGTACACTGTACAATGTACAACCTACAGACTACAACCAATAGATATAATAGATAGAAACAGTCTGCTGGAGAACGCGAGAGCGACATTGGAATAATAATATGATAAATATAAAGAGTTAGTTGAGGACATGTTGAGATATAGAAGATAGAAGGTTTACACACAGATATATCTATATTATTATACTTATACTTGTATCTATTCACCTTCCATCAATCAATATTATAGAGAAACCTACAAAACGTGTATGTGGATTTTATATTGTACATCCTGGCCTCTCAACTGAATGCTTTGTTATTTGTTTTTTGTTATGCAATGCCGATTCTAGATTCTATAGTGAAACTGGAGTCGGGCGATTACTATTTACTATTTACATTTTCTATGTACTAGCATTTCGTAATATAGAATATGCACATGTTTTTTATAATCCAGTTTGTCTTGGATTTAATTAGGACCAGCACAATTTTATACAGTATTACAGTATAATAAATGAAAAAGCTTGAATATTGAATAGTTCTCGATGCCGATGCACTCACTGTCCAGTATTCAATGCACGAGTAATATATGTGCATACAATATTTTTGTGAAGTATTTTTATATCATATAACAGTTAGCTGATGTAGTGTGTTGTGTGTAATGCATATGTGGTTTATAGCTAATTTTAGTCCTTTCATTTCCCTGCTTGTCTCTTTTTATTTTCTCCATCCATCCGTCAACTCTGGAACACCCTTTTCACCACAAAGAAACTAAACTGTGGATTGAATACTGAGTACTGAGTATCATCATGTCTCTAGGGTCTAGGGTCTAGTGTCTACTATACTACCATGATATTAGTATAATATTATTTAGTATGTAATAATGTCACATGTGTACATACATATTTGTATGTATGCGGTTAATTAATTTTTGAAAAAGACAAATTTTCACCATCATGCGGTTTTTACACACTAAATCACATGAATAATTTATCTTGTGGTTCAAGTGACGCCGGAACAGATAGTTACCTACATTCTACATTTAAAATAAATAAAGTTTCACATGTAGCTTCTAACATGTAGTGCTGCATGTGAACACGGGAAGAACAAATAACAAATAGACGTGGAAAATATTATGTGTATTCGTATTTTTACTACTAATTTTTAGACACATTTACAACTATTTTGAATTGTGAAATTTCCTTGATACAAAGTTTCTCAATCGATTGTCAAAATTTAGAATTCATAATGTGCATCAGAATTTCTATTATATAATTTATAAATCATGTAAACTGATTGTGTATTTTTTAATTCCCATAAAAGATAAAACTAGCATTTGATTTTGTTTATTCCAGGATTCTTGAATGTAAATAAAATGAAGGAAAAACAAGGAAATGATCAGAAAACACAAACACAAAATCTGCATTGTCTATTTTCTATTTTTATTTTTTATGCATATTGGAATTTAGAGTCGATTGAGGAAAAAATGGAAGCATGAATGAATGGTGAAGGAATTTTGAGTTTTGGTTATTTATTTATTTATTCGTGATTTAACATTAGCTGCATTATATTATACTTGATACCAAACATTATTTTTGCTTTTTGGTTACCGCGTTGTTTTTGATTTTTTTGTATCTTCTGTATGTTTGCTGATGGTTGTTGTTCATACTTCATATAACATATATAACGAAAAATATACGCACCGTAATACGTTTTTTGTTCTATGAGCTTTGATGCTGATAAAACGCTGATGAGACAAAAAAAGGAGGAAAGAAAGAAAGAAAGAGAGGTTGATGTCCAGCGATTTTGTATGTGCATAAAGAATACAGAATCCCTTTACTTTGTACATAGTTTGCTGTTTATACTTGCGTACTTTGTAGTTTGTAGCTCATGTGAAAAACATCAGTTCAAAGTTATTTTTTACTTATTTTTATTCTTTATAATACAGTATAATATAATGTACAACAACAAAAAGGATGGTGATATTGATGATGATGATGGTAAGCAAAATACAGAATACATTGTAGCTTGTACATTTTAAACTCCACGTATAAAATATAAAGCATACACGCACACTAACGAACTAATGGTTGAGCTCTATTATGTACAGAAATGGTCCGTGTGAATACAAATGTATGTACAATGTACAATGTTCATGAGTACGACTACACGTTATTATTATTATTGTTATTATTACCTTCTATAGACAAGAGCATCTAGAATTTAGAATCTAGATATCTATAATAACTCATGTAGCATTTACACTGTACAATGTACAAAGTACAGAACATGTTACGTTTGCATGTGTGTAGTCTGTAGATTTTTTTACAATTTATAATCCTGCATATCTATATACCTATACGCATTTTTGATAGCTATTGTCAATAGATATGCATGTACAGGGTGTTTCGTTTAAAACTGCAAGGGTTTGCGCGGTCCTAAATCATACAAGAAGTGGGCGATTTTGACAAATTCGACCAGTTTCACGTATGAAATTCTATTTCCAATAAACTGAGCCATATATCAAGTTTCTAGCTCTTCCCGTTCGGTCGTAGTAGCCGATCTCCCA
>JABASP010003620.1:0-13178 GCA_019776565.1 Sminthurinus signatus
TTATTATTATTACAACTTATTTTCATTGTATAGTAAACTATTGCATGCTACAATATTAGATTTTTAGTAGTAGAGATAAGTGAGATAAGATTTTAAACAGTTTTTAATGAAATAATTCATAATTTTCCTGTATATATATATCTTTGTATAATTATTATTCAAGGTGGAATGAAATTATATTGGACTGCTACAGCAATACCCATTGTTACAGTCTTAACTTATGTGGGAATTTGGCTGGCTCATTATTATAAGGCTACTTATTTACATCCTGATATGAAAGATATAATGGCATACTATATGTCATCAGATAAGACATGTAAAATTTAAACTATATTTTGAATCAAAAAATATAATAATCTTTTTTTTTTTCCTGAAATTATATTATTATGAAACAATATATTTTTTATGATATAACAATACTAATAATATTATTATCATAATATAAATGTTTTCGATCCAATCTTCAAATATTCATTCCTTGTTTTCATTTTCAGGTTTTTTTGTTGCTGAAGCTTTTTATAATGATGATCGAACATTTCAACCGATATTTCTAAGTGAAACAGAGCTAAAAAATTTTGATAGTGGGGGAAATATTACAGAAAAAGCAAAATATAGAACTATTGTAGGTACAGCTGCAATTTCTAGAGATAGAGAATTAGCTATAACTGCATGGTTATGTAGAATGGCCGTGTTAAAAAAATGGCAAAAGAATGGAATTGGTTCTCAACTTATTGATAGAGTAACAAGATTTGCTAGCATTAAAGGTTTTTCTGGTATTGATTTGGTCACAACTGAATGTCATACCAAAGCCAGAAGTTTGTATGAAAAGAAGGGGTTTGAAGTTAAACAATTTTATCATAAAAAATACTTTCATCTTTCAGGTTTAGCCATATTATTATGTATCATGCATTTTAAAACGAGACCATATCGTGGCTCATCTTTGGATACATAAAAAGTAAAACAAGAGTTTTATAAACTATGTGAGCCTTTTTTTTGTAATGTATTGTTATAATATAATTAAACTATATTATTCTAAGAAATTTCTTCTTTCTTACGTATTCTCATCTCTATAAGTCATTAGGTATATGAATACTATATGATATATATATATATAGTATGAATACAGCTTTGTATATATTGTAAAAATATGAATAATTATTACAAAAATCATAAAATGTATACTCTAAAAATTGAAATTCAATCGCCATTAATTATATCTTATATCATCATGATTATTATGTGGTATATTGATATGAAAGTACTAGGACTTACTTTGAATCTCCTTTTATGCATACTTTTAATGTTAGTTGGTTTTACTTTGTTAGAATACCACTTCATTTTTATACTTTTTTTTATAGAGTACACTATACACGAACATTGTTTATTGTTGCTACGAAAAGAGTACATACTGTTAATTTAATGTACTGTACCGTTGGATTTCTTTTCGGAAATCAATGATACTAATACTTAATACTATATTATAGTTCTTTTCTGTGTATTATATTATAGACTCTATACTTTTTTTTGTATGCTATATACCGAAAAGACATTTTCACTTCCAACTTGATCTGTTTAGTTTTAATTTAAAAAACTGTAAGGCATTATAATATCCGTTTTATTATTGAATAGTTTGAATTCATTCAAATAAAAGTTGTTATAACTTTACATACAAACATAATAATATGATTTATATATTATATATATATAGCACATTGCTTGCATTTATTGTATGTATATATATATATATGAAAAACGTACAATGATGTACACGCTATTTTGTTATGATGATGGATTAATAATGTAATGTTTCACACGTAGTTAAGCATTATGTGATGTGATGATATAATATAATTAGTATGATGATAAACTCATTTCTCTGTATTGACACAAGCACCGATAAAATTTTATAGTCAATAAAAACAAAATAAGCTTTTATAATGATTCTTAATATAGACACTATATTTTGCAGTATGTGTATATGTGTTATACGTTATTTATCATTACATTAAAACTCTTATAGTTCTCTCGTAATTTGTATTTTATTTCATGTAGGAGACATTCTCTGTGTCTATATTATTATAGTTCTTTGATTTTTCAAATTTCTATGATGTTATCAGTAAGCATTGGGCATTCAGTATATCTTACGTAATATTATATATTGCTTTGTCATTTTACTTTCACACAGTGTCAAATTTTTTTGTGTTTTGTACTTAGATATATTTGCTTACATCGTAGAATAAAAAAAGCTTGGGAGCTGAAGAGAGTTGTAAATCAATTAAAAACATATTTACGTTAATCGTTTTCTAAATGTAAATATAGGATGGCTGAAGTGGATGGGACCTATGTTCTAGCTAAATCATTGGCAGATCAGGTGAGTATCTATATATTATGCAAAATATAGTTTATACTTTATACTAATAGAATATGTGTTGCAAAGTTTTAAAAGGTTCATCTTTTACATTTTGTCTTTTTTTGGAAATTTTTAGGGTGTTCGAGTCGCATATGGAGGTTAGGGTTTGTTTCAAACGTTTTACAGAAATAGGATTTTTCTATATTATATATATATATGAATATATTCAAAATTTAAATGACATCTTAACTTGTCAATTTAGTTGTTGGAATCCCTGTCATTGAAACTGCAGTGGCTTTACAACAAGTAGGTAAGTAAGACAAAGTTCATAATTTTGACTGAATGGCATTCTTCATAAAATTGTATGAAACATGGTAAAAATTACTAATATTTTGCACTACATTACATGTCTCTTATGGTCTTAATCATCAGGAATCAAATTTATTGGAATGAGAAATGAACAAGCAGCAGGTAAGTACTATATTCATGAGCAACTATTGCAATAAGTATATGTAGTTTTTCAAGAACCTTTAAAATCTGGAATCTTACACATATTGTATGTAAAAAATAGGTTTTATAAATAGGAACTTGAGACATAATTGTGTATACGTCTCACATCTCACATTATTATTTTTTTCCCCTTTATGTTCCAAAAAAAGTTTGAAATTGATTTTCCATGATTCAAGGGTTCTGGAAGTTTTTACATCATGCATACATCATGTATATATACATAACAATGTGCTTTTTGTTATCAATAGATTATATCGACTTTTAATTTTGAATTATACTTTTATGACCACTATATATTTTTTTAAATTCAGCATATGCGGCTCAAGCAACCGGATTCTTAACTAGAACTCCTGGTGTTTGTCTAACCGTATCCGGACCTGGTGTTATTCACACACTTGGTGGTATGGCCAATGCTCAGTCCAACGCCTGGTATAACTTGATGTTAAAACCTTGATAAACAATTTTTGATATACGGAATGTCAATAATTGACAAGTTATAACTTCAAAATCCAGTGGAAAAGAAAATTCATTCAACATTCCCTGTTCTGTTTTATTTTAAAGGCCGTTGTTAGTTATCGGAGGGGCATGTGATCGTCCACTTGAGGAACATGGTGCATTTCAAGAAACTTTACAAGTTGAAGCATCAAGATTGTATACAAAATTTTCTGCTCGTCCATCTTCACCCGAAGGAATACCATTCTATGTGGAAAAAGCTCTTCGTTATGCTACATATGGAAGACCAGGTGCCAGGCTTTGTGTTTTCCTCTATAAACTATAATATATTTCAATTTTATGATTCATGTTTATATTCTTTTATTTATAAGAATGAATATATATATAACTGCTGAATTTTGAATTTAATAGTAATAATTAATAACAATCGTATTGGTATTTCAGGGGCAAGTTATTTGGATTTTCCAGGAGATCTACTGAATGCACGAATTAATGAATCAGAGGTCAACTACGTACAAAAATTGCCACCCCCACCAGTTTCATTAGCTCCTTCATCAGAAATAAATCGTGCATTTGAGTTACTGAAAAATGCTGAAAGACCTTTAGTTATAGTTGGAAAAGGGGCAGCGTATGCTCGTGCTGAACGCAATGTGCAAGATTTTATTAGGACTAGTGATTTGCCATTTTTACCTACTGCAATGGGGAAAGGTGTGATACCTGACGATCATCCAAATTGTGTAGGTCCTGCAAGGTACGTCAGTTTTTTTTTCAACAAATTTTATAATCAGACGTTGATATGATGGAGTATCATTGTCTGTAGTTAATTATTCAATGATATTTTTTATAAAATTTCAAACTTTACTGATGAAGGGAGGTATGTATAATAGAAAATGTACTGGTATAATACATACTATGTAATACATGCTAAAATCTATATTGTATCTTACGTATTTTATGCATGTGTATTACATTTTTATGTTTTAACAGGTCTTTAGCTTTACAAAAAGCAGATGTCATTTTACTTCTAGGAGCTCGACTTAATTGGATGCTCCATTTTGGACAACCTCCCAGATTTAGTCCTAATGTGAAAATCATTCAAGTATGTATAAAATATATTATTAATTAGTATATGTGTAATGTGTACATCACAAGATTGTATGTCAAAAGTACTCATAGAAATGAATTTGTATAATTTATTTTCATATTGTTAAGGTGGACTTAGAGCCTGAAGAGTTCCATCAATGTGTCCCTACAACAGTGAGCTTATGTGGTGATGTGGATGGGATTACAAATCAACTTCTTGAACATGCTGGGAAATCCCAGTGGACCTTTTCTAAAACTTCCCAATGGTGGGGAGATATTCGAAACAAAGTTGAACTCAATCGAAAAACCGTCTCGGTATATACTAAAATGTGTACTATGTAGCATATACTATATAATATATTTACTCATCCTTTGCATTATGTATTTGGAAATTAGTTTTACACCTTTTTGCTTTAGGCCTAAAAATAAAATTGAATTTTTTCCTTCTTGTATTACGGATTACAGGCCATGATGAGTGATACATCTGTACCTTTGAATTATTACGCTACCCTCAATACTGTACAGGAAATGATTCCAAAAGATAGCATCATTATCAATGAAGGGGCCAATACAATGGACATTGGACGAACGGTTTTACTCAATAAATTACCACGACATCGTTTAGATGCTGGTACATATGGTATGTAACACATGCATCTATCATTTAAATTTTATAATTGAAATCGTATTAAATACCATTCATTTATAACATTGAATGAAATAATTGCCATCATATGGGTATGAATTGTAATAAATTCCAGGGACTATGGGAGTTGGATATGGATTTGCAATTGCAGCAGCTATGTATTGTCAGGAGGAAGGAACTGGAAAACGAGTAGTCTGTGTTCAAGGAGATTCAGCTTTTGGATTCGGAGGGATGGAAATTGAAACTATGTTTAGGTACATTAAATGCTAACAACTAAATAGCTACCAATAAACAGTTATCAGAATCTTTTCTTTTTTTTAAATAAAAACCAATATATATCATAAATCATAAATCAAATTATACATGTATTATATTTCTGCTGATAAATACAGGTACAATTTGCCTATCATTTCAATCATTATAAATAATTCTGGAATTTATGGTGGAGTTGATAAAGATGTCTGGGCTGATATGAGAGAAGGAGATAATTCCAACTTATCCCTTACGTAAGTGTACTAGTTATAATAATAATAATAGTTATTATTTTTCGTGTAATAGCTTGTTTGAATAATTAACTAAGATAATAATATTAGTAAACGTATAAGCTTACGTTTTTTTTTAAACCGTGTATTATTTTAGAACTCCACCGAATTGCTTGACACCTAACTGTCGTTATGAAAAAATGGCAGAACTTTGTGGAGGACAAGGTAAATGAGTATTTGGACTATATATAAATATCAACCTTTTCAGTGATATAATTTTTATTTGGGTTTTTATTCGTATTTGGGCTTGATTTTATAAATAATTTTATTTATGGTACTCAAGGTTTCTATTGTGAAAATCTGGACCAACTAAGAGATGCTTTAAAACATGCCGTCAATGTACGTTTTTGAATAATACAATTTTAATAAATTTATAAATGTCAAGCATTCTATTTTTTAGTTTATAAATAATACAGTATTATATTTATTTTAAGCAGTTTATACATTTCTGTATTGTTGTTGAATATTACAGGAGACTGCAAAGCCAACTATCATAAATGTTATGATTTCGACTAATGCTCAACGAAAGCAACAAGACTTTGATTGGCTTACTAGGAGCAAAATGTGAATTTCGACAACATCAGCTAAATTCCATGCCTAACTTCTTTTTCGAATTCCATTTGTTCACAACTATATAAAAAAATATATAATACGTGGTGGTTCTATTTTTTCTGTGATCATTTTATTAAGTATTAAGTAATCAAAAATAAATAATTTTTTAAATGTAAACCTGAAACCGTCTAGATTTTTTTCTGTTTTTCTGTTTTACAGCAGTTGACACAGCGTCACAATTTGTACTTTGTACTCAAAACGATAAAATCTGTTTCATTCTGACTTGGATTTACCATAGTAATCAGTAATAAAAGCATTTCGAGACTGATGAAGACTGATATAGTATGAAAGGTTACAGGCAATTTATTGTGGTAATACAAAATACAAACGTAGATCCGGCGTCCGGCGGATTTGACATTCGACGTTTGATTTGTAGGGGCACTGAGAACTGAGAACACAGCCAAAATATGGCTGTCACACATTTTTATAGGTTGCATAATTTTTAAATTTTATCCTGATTCCCTGTCCTGTGGCTATTAATAATATTACTGTCCACAAAAAATATAGTCAGAAGTCACAAAAAGAGAATATAATAATCATTATACAGAATATAAAAGTTAAAATATTTTGATTCGATTCCATATTTCATCAAAATTTGTAGTACACAGATCAAATTCAATTACTAAATGACTGGAATGTTAACAAAATTTTCATTAATTAAGAATGCTTTGAAAATACGCAATAATTCATTTGGACAACATGTAATAAAATGTAGTTCAAGTTCGATTGGAAAAGGTCCTGATTTTCCTACTCTAAAAACCCCAGCAAAATCTAAAGTCAAAGATAGTAGTAGTAGTAGTAATCAATTAGTTTTTCCACCATCTCTATATGACAAGAGAACATTTAAGATTGATCAGAATGGGTTACCCTTATTAAAACCCAAAGATTGTACTCATAGAGTAGAATTTGCAACAAAGATGTTAAAACGTATGGATGAAGACAAAGCATTTCTTCCATCTTTGGTTTTCTCTGATGAAGGAAATTTTCGATTATTCAAACTTCCAGGTGTACAGAAAAAGGATAAGCATAATAAAAGATTTAATGAATCTGGTCAATTACCAATAATAGTCTGGTGTGTATCAATATACACATATATAATATATATATATATATATATTTTCTACCATTTTGTATTTGCTTTTACATTTTTTTAACGTGTACGTACATACCTATGTATGCAATTTACACCAAAATATAGAAATCACTGAAAAGTAAAAAAAAAACATTGTCAATTCTTAGGTGTGGTATGACTTCAAAAGATATTATTGGGCCTTTCTTTTTTAATTCTTACGTTACCGAAAATACATACCTTCGAATGATCAAGTCTTACTTTATCCCAAAATTGAAAGGTAACAACAAACACGATAATGAATTATGAAAGAATATATATATATTATATACATGTGTATCAGCCTTTTTCAGTATACAGTATATTGTGTACATAACGTCTTGCTGTATAAATGAATTAATCACCCGTTTCGAAAACTTAATTGTTCTCACTACATCCTAGATAATGTTATATGATAATATGCATATATATGTATCATCTCTTATCTTACAGAGTTGGGTTATTCTTTAGAAGCCACCTATTTTCAACAAGACGGAAACCCTCCACATAGATCGAAAAAGGTTTTAAAATACCTTAAACAGAAATTCCCTGGCAGGCTCATTTCTTACGGGTGTCCAGATTTTTGGCCTTCTAAATCTCAAGATTTAACTCCTTTAGACTACTTCTTGTGGGATCATTTAAAGGCTAAAATTGATTTAAATTATAGACCAACAAATACAGAAGATATGCGGGAATGTATCACATTGGAACTCGAAAACATTGATCAGGATGTATTAGAATCAGTTGTATTCGATTTCCGTAATCGACTTGAGTATTGTATTCAAAATGGAGGAAATAGATTTGATTATCGAAAAACCTACACATGATACACATGACTTTAAATGAGCCTACTTACAGAATAAAAGAACTTGAAGCATAAGAATTCATATATACCATATATACATATATACAAGTTCTTTATGGGCATAAAGCTAAAAAAAATTTAGAAGGCGATACTCAATAGTTGTAACAGGTAACGTTTTTTTCGATCATCAGTACATAAATTTGATTTTTTTTAGTGAAAACAAACACTTATGCAATTAATATACTCAAATGTTTCACATGACTTTTGGTTAAAATTCAGGGTTTATTTGAAATGTCAGGAAAAAATGATGATACAAAATGTTATACATCATCATGTAAAAAAAATTAAATATTTTGTCATTATTTATTTTATAATTTAGAGATGGTTGGTACCCTAAAATCATGGTACAATTTCTATACAATAGACATGCTATTGTATATATATTAGAGTTAAAATGTTGTATAAGATCATGTGATGAGAGTAAAATATTTTATAAACATAATATTATCGTTTTTCCGTCTATAGTAATAATATAGTATAGTTATATATATAGTATAGTTATAAATTTCATAAAAAATAAAAAATACAACGGTCACAATTTTTATGGTTGGCAATTTAGAAGGTAATGTTACGGTACAAAAGATAACATAATTGAAAACTGGATTATTTAAAGAGAATTAAATAATATAATGTGTCACATGTATTATATAAATAAAATAATAAAAACTTCTACACACAGTTCTAAAATAAAAATTATTAGTAAAATAAAAATTTACCATATTAATCTTAAATAATTCAATACATTCTTTTTAAGCGTCTATGTTCTGTTTTTAAATTATCATAATAATATTATAGTTCGTAAAAAATAAATAAATTTTGTTTTATTATTATTAGAGTTTAGGGTATCAAATAATATGACACAATACTTTTTGTTTTTTATGCATAAATACCGTTTTGCAGAAAAAAAAATTATAAACGACTTTGCGTATGTAAGTCGTTTTCTTCAGAATTCAACGAAACTCCAATAGGTTCAATAGTATGTTTTTCTTCTAAATATTTTAGTCTTCTTTTAAGGCGAAATTCTTCTAGTTTACTAGTTGCAACCATTTTCCTTAGGTGATTAACGTGTTCCTGTAAAAGGTTTTTTAAGAAAAAAACAAGAAAAGCAGAATGAATTAAAAATTTTAAATACTTCTATGGAAAAATACGTTACTTAATACTTCAATACATTACAGAGTGTATTTAGTATTTACACACACACAACGATAATATTATGCAATGTTTAGATGTGCGGATTTTGTATAAAATATTTAAAAAAATAATAGAAACTTACATTCAATGCTTCATTTTCTAATTTTGTTATTTGCCATAAGGAAACTAATTCATTGTCAAATTGATCTAAATCTAATTCAATTTCCGGTGCATCAATGTCAATACCATTATTTTTCATTTGAATTAGTTGTTCCATTAATATTTCAATTTCATTTTCTTCATTTGCAATTGCTTCTTGAAGTTCTTCATTAAAATATACAAGTGCTTCATTTTCTAAAATTAAATATTCTTCTGTTTCAAATATACACATTTCAAAAGGATCCAAAATTTCATTATTTGAATTGTTTTTATCTCTTTTAACTTGTTGACTTGAATCCATAATCATTGAATCTTCAGGATTATTATTTCGTATAGATAAACAACTGACATCAGTATGTTCATCATCATCATCGTCTTCTTGATCAGAAAAAGTTAAAGTTTTAATAATTGATGATAATTGTGAAGCATCCAATTGATTTGGTTCCAAATTTGTTGTTACTTCATGAGGATAATGATGATGACTATCAAGAACATCCTGATGATGATGATGAGAATAATCTCTCTCCCTTTCACCACTACTACTATTACCGGTTTCGTTATCATGTTCATTGTTACTATTATTACTACTATTACGTACATTATGAACTTGTACTTCTACTTGAAGTCGTTCAATTTCAATGTCTGGCGTTATTGTTTCTCCTAATATCATAGTAGCACTATTATTATTAATATTATTTTGAATTTGACTATCTCCAATTGAACTAGAAGGATGAGGTAGAGGAGGAGGAGAACAAGAAGAAAAAGATTCAAGACTTTCTTGCTTCAAATTTTTGCTATCAATAACTTTTTGACTAGATTCATTTTGTATATATTTAAATGTTTTTGATGATGGTGACTTAATACTATTATTAGAAGCATCAGTTAAATCAACTCCTTCCATTTTTTTACAATCACTTATTAAACTTTTATCAGTATTATTTTTAACATTATTTATTATTTCAGGTGCAAATGATGATGATGGTGAGAGTGTCTTTAAAGTAAAATCTAGTTTCATTTCTTCATCTACTGATGTTATAGAAGATTTTTTTCCATTAATTTCTATTTTTTGAAATGGAACTTGCTCAACATTACTACATACTTTAATTTTATCCGGTACATTTTCTTTAGTGGAAATTGTTGTTGATGTCGTGGTAGGATTTGTAGAATTTGTAGTGGCCACAGTAGAAGTAACGCTACTATTAGTAAAAGGAATAGTAGTAATAGTACTGATTTGTGGTTCTGATTTGGGTAATAGAGCAGCTGGAATATTAACAGTATTTGTTGTAGTAGTTGTAGAATTTGATACTGCAATTGCTGACAAGGCATTAATAGAACGAAGTTTTCTCTATATTTTTTACAACAATAAAAAATAACACAAAATTATTATTATTTACAATTTACAACACATTATATATTTACCATTTGACAAACGACAAACTTATTGTTATCATGTGAATAATATAATATTATTATGTTTTTCTTTAATTCTGTAAGGTTTTTTTTTTTTTTTTAAAAAAAAACGAACCTTAAGTTGTGTTAGAGTTCTTTGTAATTCCCAAAGTTGCTCTTCTTTCTTTTTACTGACTTTTGGATTGGATTTCATTTGAGAATGTGTCTATAAAATATTTTAGAACATGAGTACATAATATTATGTTATATTTATAGTAACGCCTTTGTTGGAATACTTTATTAGAATATAAAATGCATACACATATTCAATTATATACTTCGTTCAAAGTAAGTACATTAGCTTTTTTAAAAAGAGGTTTTGATTATTACCTGTTCCAATAAACCCTCATATTTTTTAATTTCCTTAACTATAGCTTCAGATGATTCAGGAAATTGATGGGATACCATTACAGGTATATCCGAAAATCTATATTTTTATAAACAAATTTAAACAAGATATTTTTATATCATATATATAATATATAATATCATATAATTCCAACATGCTGCATTGTGTACAAAATATATATATTATCTTACTGTGTTGATTGAGAATCTTCAAGTGAATTTTTGGATCTTTTTAATTTTAATTTCACTTTACTAGTTGTTGATGATGAACCATCTTTGTCTTTCTTATGTTCTTTATCTTTTTTTAATAACAGTGGAGCGGGTGCATTGAGGAAAGCATTAATAGCATGATTCAAATTTAATCCTTTCTCCTTTTCTTTTTCCACTTTTTCTCCAGAACTAGTTGTATTTGTAGTAGGTGAAATTGTTCCTCCAGGTGTAGAAACCAATTCACCACCACCCAGGGATAATTTTTTCTTTTTATCTACTTTTTTCTCCTTTTCTAACTTTTTCTCTTTTTCCTTTTCTTTTATCGTCTTTTCCTTTTCCATTGATGATGAAGTACCCTTTTCTTTTTCAACAATAGTTTTAGTCTTTTCATCTTCTTTGACATCTTTTTCACTACTACTCGTCTTTTTTTCTTTTTCTTTACTTTTTGTCTTTTCTTTATCAGAATGTTTCTTTTCTTTTTCCACTTTTTCTATTGATTTTTTATCCTTTTTCTTTGCAGATAATTTGAAGGATGTTTTAATTTTCTTTGGCTTAGCAGGACTTCTACATAAACACATAATTTATATACATATATGTTAATTAATAATAATTAGAGAGACATATTATACATAAATATAATATTAGATAAACAAAAAGGATGTGTATAAAATAAGTTGTCATTTGAAACAACTCTATTATAGTATAAAATGTGTGTAGTAGGTAGTAGGTAGTAATAAAAGTTGTATCTAGTATCCTATATATTATACAAAACAAAAGTGAACAAAATTTCGAAATAAAACTAGAACTTTAATATTTACAAACCATCAAAGGTCTGGTTTTAAAACTTACTTTGGATCAAGCTCATCTTCTTCATGGGAACTTTCTCCAGCTCTATTAAATATGAAATTTTTTATATCAAAATGTACATTAAAATTATATATAAGATATAAGTATATTTTTACACATACATATATGTGTGAACCACACATTAATACCGATTTTAAGAAAAATGATGATACAGAGAGGTATTAGCAAAATAAAATCACTTTTAAGATTTATACTTACAAGGTAGCATAACCTTTGTCCTTTTTTGAATCCTTTTTCTCTTTTTTCTTTTTACTTTTTTCGTCCTCCTCATCTAAAATAAACATGACACACCCCAGACGTAACATTATATTATATTATTATATGACTTTGAAGAGAAATCTTTAGGACAATAATATAATTATATCAGACAAATATTTATAGAATAAAATCAATAAATAAATATTGATTAATAATGAGAGAATTTCATTATAAAATCTACTTACACTCAGCTGGATCATTTAATGGCATACTATGACCAGAATATAAACCTGGAAATTCTTTAGCAACGTCAGGACTGTCAAACTCCATTTCCTTTCCTAAAAAATATTATGATTTAACAGATTCCCACTCTAACTATAAGTAAAACCACTTTAGTTTTGACTACATATAATAATATTATAATATAACTTAAAAAGTATAATGTCAACTTTTGCAAAATATTAAGAGACAGATTTTTCAAACACAAAATCAGTGGTGTAGTATGTAGTATGCTAGAAAAGTGTAGTGAGAAGATTGACTACACTGTATTTTTTGAATTTTTGAATTACTCGAATTCTTCGAAGAATCGAGAAATCGAAAACAGCTCGTCAAAACTCAAAACATAATTATAAATTATCTTTGTCATA
>JABASP010003621.1:0-13177 GCA_019776565.1 Sminthurinus signatus
CTCGTAACAAAGTAAATTCGGGGCTTGGTTTTCTTTTATAATTTCATTAAAAAACGTTGTGTGTAATTTGAATTCAGTTTTCAATTTTATGAAAAAAAATTCAAACAAAACAAAAACCAATGGAAACTGAATTTTTTACAATAAAAAATTCCAATACCTCGAAAAAACCTCGAAAACGAGGAATATAGCCACAAAGCCTCGTGTCACTCCGTCAACAGTAAAACCTCGAGTGTAGCGAGGGCAACAAAATCAAAGTTACACACTCTAGTTGTGAATGTTTACACTCTGCACTCTGCACTGATAGAGATGGCCTACGTTGAGACTTGAGTCTTGAGACAGAAGACAATGTAAAAACGACTCTTACATTTTATCTGTGCATCCATATAAATATACTTATAAACACAAGTTACACGTTGAATGAAGATGGGATGCTGAAAGCCGTGCTTTACAGATGTACTAGGAAAACTTGGAGAAATAAGTTGAGTAAAATGTACAAGAAGAAGGAGAGGAAGATAAGAAAGAGGAAGAAATTTTTAGAGCTGATTTTACAAGAAGGGGGAAGGTAGGAATAGAAGATAGAAGACAGAAGATAGAAGGTACATGAATACACATAGAAAGCGACTGAAGAGAGTAACGCAGAGAGATTTTGTACAGAAAATAAGAACGGGCATCCCCGAGTGATTTATTTCAAGTTGAGTTGAGTTGAGAGTTGAGAGTAGAGTCGGTGGAAACTAAACGTACACTTTTTGGTAAGTCTGAATGTTTGTGGCTTGCCAATATTCTATCCTGTTCTTCTTCTTCATTCTTCTGTTCTGTTTCCCTGTATTTTCTTCTACTCTTTTGTAACTGCAGCATCCCAGCACATCTCTTGTGTCTTGTGTCTTTTCCTCCTCTGTCTCTTTTGGTGGGTTGATAAAGTGTTCTATCTTGTCTTGAAGCTTAAAGTTGTTCTTGGTTGGGGTTTTGGTCATGAAGTAAGAGTAAGAGTAAGAGTTGGAATTGGAGTTGGAGTTGGTACAATGTCAAAGCCCAAAGCGAAGGAGGACGGTTTGATGTGTGCAATATGCATTGTACAATGCACAACCACCCTCAACTTTCCCACTTCCTCCTTTACTTCCCTTCTCTTTCTCTCTGACTACTCCAGTCTACCCCTCATATGCTTACTCAAGCAAAACGAAATACCACTTTTGTAAAACACGCACATATTTTTCATTTTTCATGCTTTATACTTCGTATTTCATAGTGCACAGGATGAAAAGACAAAACTCGGTGCATTTTGTCACATTGTCATTTATTTGTAGACAGTCTGTACTCTGTATTCTGTATTCTGTACCCAATATACAAAATAAATTTCATATAAAATGCACCAGAATAGAAAAAAATGGCTAATAAAGTGAGCATATTTTTTTCCATCTCGGCCTTTCCGTATAACTTACGTTAGATATGAATATAGAATACAGCCGTACAGTCACTTCACTTCACGGATCTGTGGGATGATGCACATGCTTCAGCTTACATTTTCTCCTGAAGATATCATTTTGTAGATACTTTTCTCCGTGTGTGTACAGAGTACAGTGTACAATGTACAGTTCATTCATTTTCTCATCACTCGCTTTTTTCTGTCTTTTCTCATTCTGCGCTCCAGTTGCTCCCAGTTTCCAGGAAAAGCAAAGTATGCTACATTTGCACATATAAGATGCAACACATGTGCGTGGGAGCGGGCTCTCTGATGAAAGGACAATAAATATAAAATATTAGGAAAGGGGGAAAGCCGTGTGTGGAGTGTCGAGGGTTGGAGAATTTCCTCCCATTGTGACTGGTGAAGATTGCGACGGTAGGACAGTTGTAAAAAACTGTGTACAATGTACAATGTAGCTACTTTCTCCATAGCTTTATTTCAAGTATTTTACTTGCTTTTTATTACTTTGCGTAATTCACACTTTTACAAATTCAGATTCCCATCTTTCAACTTTGTTCCATCGTTTACCTACGAGAACTTTGTTCTACTATGCGTACTCTATTGTACAAATCCTCCTGTTTTATGCATAACGTATCGTACATCAAGATTGGGGAACTGGAGGAGGAACTGCGAGAATTTGCAAACTTAAAATATGAGTCCACATTCTACATAATATTTACACTCTACTATATTATACAGGGAGGATGGAGAATGTGTAAAAGTGTATTTACACATGTAAGAAATTTATGTGCACAAAATTTGTGTGGAAAAGGAGGATGTCAAATGCTGACAAAGAAAGAGTAACATTGCCCTTTTTCTCTATAAATTCGTCACAAAACAGGAGAAAGCTGAAAACTGAAACTGAGACTGAAAAATTCAAAATACATTATACATCAGAAACACTTTGAATCTAGAACTGAATAACAAACTCCTGTATCATATACAATATACAAAATATAAAATGTAAAAGATAAAAGTTGTAGGATGTAGAATGTATGATGAAGGAAAGGAAGAAAAGTTGTCCTTTTCACTTTTGTTCTAAATTCTTGATATGCTTCATCCCCTTTTCAAAGGCTTGTTATTTATTTATGTACTCCTACTCGAGTATTGTACATCGTACATTCTACATTCTACATGCACATTTAGATTCTAGATTCTAGAACCTTAGATTCTAGTCTATGTATTTTTTATTTATTTTTTAAAAAAAGTTTCAGTCTCTGAGGAATGAGTACATATATGAAGTGTATATATAGAATATAGAATATAGAAACCAGAGACAGTATAAAAGAGAATCTACAACAAACACAATAAGTATAATATAAATATAAATTGCATGCTGTTGTACAGTGTATATTGTATATTTTTATAGAGTTATGGTGGGGCGTGGAGTTCATATAGATCAATCTACAGTCTACAGGGTTCAAGACAAGTCAAGTCAACCAGACCAGACCAAACCAAACCAAACCAGAGGCAAAATTTAAAGAGAGTAAAGAGAAACAGTATAACCAGAGGAAAGGAGTAAGAAATAGGAAGTAAGGTCAACTGTTTAGGAAAAGGATTCTCTACGGGTTTTTTTCGCAAAGAAAGTTTTGCCAGTGTACTTTGTACATAATATAACATGTACACATTCGTATCTGTGTATCTATCTACATTACAATGATAGTGTAAGGAGGATGGAGTATTTTGCTGCTTTATTTTATCTTCAAAAGTGCGCTCTCTCTCTGTGTTTGTGTTTGTTTGTATGAAGAAACCAAGAAGTACAAGAAGAAGAAAGAGATATTGACTTAATTTATGGCGAGTTGGGTCGTCCTTCTCATCTCTCACCACACCACGTCATACATATAATGCATACATATAGTACGTAGTATGCACTTAGTATGTATGGAAAATACACCATCTACTCTCAAAAGAGAGAGCAGAGCACAATCATAGTGAAGAATGTCACTTGTTGTATTTTGGTCTGAGATTTACGATTTCTTCTATTTATATTGTCTTCATTCAACCGAGGACTGTACACTGTGCACTGTGCACCCAGACTACAGACTACCAAGATGGAAAAAGCAAAAGAAAAGAACGTAGACAAAACATGGAACATTTGACCAAAACTAGACTGCAAAAAATTATGTTTCATTTTTCTACACTTTATACATCGCCGTTTGCCGTTTGTGTTTTGTTTTATTTGTCGGAAATCCTAAGTTTTATACGGCAAAGGCGATACTAATATAATATTTAGGGATTTTCCCAGGCCCATTGGAATGCTTAGCCCTGCAAGGATTTGGAATAGCAACTAAAAAAATTGCAGCTAAGAGGAAAATATTGTAGGTATGTTGAAATGAAAATCCAGGTATGGACGACAGAAATACTCCATAATAATCATAATACTAAGTCTAACCTGTTATTATAATATTATGTATGTTTTCAGACTTTATTAAGAATTTATTCCATGACTTCATTGCTTATATGTATGACCAAGTCATTTAAATGATTACAGACATGCTTAATACTTAATACACAAGTAAAATTTTATTCAGAATTTCGGTATACTTTTAAATACAATGCAATGTTATAGAAAATAGAAAGTAGGAGATTAATGGGTCACAAGTAACTAATAGCTGAGTAGCAGTAGAAGGTAGTTAATAATTTCCATCACCATAGCCACTTGTGTATTAATATCAAGAAATCCAAAGAAACTGATTCTCACACCAAACTCGGGTACGGCTCTCAATTTGTTCATCCTCAACATGAGTCTCAACTCTTCCCTCGTTTTGAGTTCGGTGGAAAGAACCGTGCTGGTTTTAAGACTAATATGTCTTTTTTGTAGCTCCAAACAGACGACATCTTTCTTCTCTATCGAGTTTGAATAGACTTTTGCAAGATACCCAAAAACTGCCAAAACAACTACGACGACCATGAATAGGGATAAGAAGGGGAAGAAAGCGTAGATGAATATTATGAGTCGATCATGGAGTTTGAGTGAACAGTACACGGACATCAAAGTGAGTACTGTGACTCCAAAAATTGACCCAGGAATTATACAATCACCCCAAAACTCATTTGCGAGTAGGTTGTAAATTCGAAGATACTCTAGTTTCTTTTGGTTGTCCCTCAACTCATCTTCATCATCAACGCCATTGAGAATACTTGTAAATTTTAAAATGAATATTTTATTATTATTATTATTTATTTTTTTAGAAAAATGTGTAGTAATGTATCATTTTTTATTAGAGGTGTTTATAAATACGAATAAATATTAATATGTTTTCAAAATGCCTTACCGTTTTCCTTTTATAGTTTTGATTTCACTACTCCACATGTTAAGGCTCATGACTAATGCCGTACAAATGATCCCACTGACGAACATTACCAAATTTAGTGACAAAATGGAGGCTTCTACTGTTCCCAAAAAGATAGCCAGTGGCCAATTGTAAGGGTAGGCATATTGCATGACATAGGCGGATATGTACATGGAGCCCTGAGGATTCAGCAGGAACAGGGCGATTCCCATGAATGGTAGGAAGACGCACACATAGCGTAAAAAGAGGATGATAAGGATAGAGAGAGGGTGGCTGTACCATGAGTTCTCAAAGAAGTGAGAAAGAAATTCCGTCTGATTCAGCACATCCACTGCATTTTGCCCTTTGACTTGAGCATTAAAACTGAATATCCCACAGAAAAAGTATATGACGGTGAATAGAGAGTGAATACAGGAATTTGCATCTATCCCATAGTTTGATAGATACAGGCAAAGAGAAGTTACTTGGAAAATGAGATTCACTAAAACTGCCAAGGTCACAACTAGACAAATTAACTGACGCCATTTTTGGGTAAAAAGTTGAAACTTGACTGAATCGGTTCCCGTTGGGACGGTTGCTTCAAAAGGTACACAATGAAAAATGGAGGCAATCCGACAAAAAAGCATAAAGGTCACTTTGGCCTTGTGGGGTAAAATGTCTTTGTAGTTTTTCCTCGTTTTCTGCTGGGAAAGTCCTACTCCTACAAGATCTGTACTGGACGTTTTCATACTGGATGGTGGACACTGGATACAACTTAAAAACACCTTTTGTAAACCGTCTTTAATTTCTGTCAAATGTCAAATGTCTGAATTACTGAGAACTAACAGAGTCAAAACAATGCTATCACCTTGAACATTAGGAATGAAATGAAGAAACTGCGGAACTGAATTTCTATTCCAAGTATTAATTAAGTTTATGTATCCCATTTATGATCGACGTGAAATTGGTTATTAATAAATCAGTACTATTTTCTTATTCGCACGTCAATGTTGTAGTTTGGTATATGGTCTATGGCCAACATAAGAGCTGTAAAACATGAAGTATTCATACTTCTGGTACTAAATTATAAATGAGTTTTCGGATAAAGCGCCGCCATCATATGCTCTATGTAATGTGCTAATATTATTTACTTTATACTGGAATAAATGAATTCAGAACGTCTTAATCTTTTAAGCAAGTATTTTCTTATTATTAATTAATATCACTTGCTTTGACCACGAGTGCTTGGAAATTTGAATCGATTTGGTCCCATAAAACGTAAATTCAACATACAACGCAGTATTACAGTATTCATTATTTAGTAGTTACTCCAAATTTCTACATCACCATTCAAATTTACTGTATGCTGAATATTGAATATTGTAAACAAGCTCATGGTGAGGCAAAAACGTCTAAATTTCCCTTTTATTTTTTATTATTGCTGATCAATGAACATGAACATTTGTAAATTGTAAATGTGTTTAACCTCAAAAACCTGCTGATGTTCTTCTTTCTTCTGCCTACTCTCTCTCTCTATTTCAGAGGTTCAAAAAGGGAAATGCAGCGAGATGAAAGATGAGAGAGTGAAGAGAGTGAATAAACTGAATAAACCAACACAAAGGAGAAACCATGGGGAAATTAAACAGCTGTTTGGACAATTTATATTGGCCGACTGTTGGAATGAATGGTTAAAATCTTGTTTCCTTCCTTCGAATTTTAAATTTCGGATTCCAAATTTTGAGAAAAGCAAGTTATTGTTCAGTGTGCTTTAGTATGACCATTTACTTTGTACATTGTATATTGTACATTCTACACACATTTGGCATTTTTGGTTTCTGTATACACTCATCTTTATAATAGAAAATAGAACCAATAGAACAGTCATCATTGGCCGAGAGTGGAATTTTTTTCAATAGTTAATGGCTAATGCATTTGTAAACTTTGAAGTTGGATATACTTGTTACTCGAGTGACTTTGTGACTCTTCCACTTTCCTTTTCCTCTATTTTGTTCCATTCCAATACATTTCTAGTTTCGCGCTTTGAGCTTTGAGCTTGGAGTTTGGACTTTTCAGTTTTGAGCTAGAAAATAAAAAAAAGGGAAAGGGCAAGAGGAAACTAGAAACAATGTCAATAGAAAACAAACGCAAACTGGATTGCCTTTTTTGTTTACTGGAGAAATGGAAAGAGAGGTCCAGAGCAGAGTGGAACAAGTGAGGGATTCAGTCATCCGTACGATAAAAAATAAAGGAGCCAGCAGTGGCCAGTTGCTGTTCTCTATTTTCTATACTTTCTCCATCTTCGTCATCCATCCATCGTCTTCTCCGTCTGTTCAACGCCATAAAACGTGGTCCACGTCCAACTCCCAACTCGCAACTTCCAACGTCCACTTCTTTTTCTTTCTTTTTTTGTCAAGGTAACTGAAACACTTCATCCTTCATCGACGTAGTGAAAAGAGTCATATGTGAAATGTGAGTATTGAGTTTTGAGTACAAAAAGAAAATAAAGGGAATGGGCAAAAAAGCCGGTAGACTGTAACATTGTATCATGTTATGTTATATGTTATACTGTACCCGGTCCGGTCAGGTCTGCTCGACTCGGCTATACGGTGCCGGTCCGTGTATTTTCTTTCTCTGGATGCTGGATGACGAAATTGTTCACAGACGATGAAGACAAACACGAATAGGAATACAAACACGAATCCGAAGCATAGATATATCTGTAGAAATAGTACTGCAACATAATATTATATTGAAAATCTGACTGAGAAAAAGAAAGCAGGCAGAAATAGAGGAAATAGTGAAAAGAATGAAAGGAAAGAAATTTCCAATTCCATCCACGATTATTTATTGTGATGTGATTGTAGTGACTGAAATGGAAGTAAAATAAGGCAACTTATTCCCCAGTTTGTGTAAAGTAAGTAAGTATGTTGTCCTCTAAAATATTCTACTCTCTCTCTCTGTCTTGCTCTTTCTCTTTGTATTCTACCAGATGACGGCAAGTAGAACGAGAATGAGAACGACAAGGACAAGGACAACTATGAGGATGAGGAATGAGAAGACAGAAAGAAAGAAGGGAATCCAATAGAACTCTTGGAAAATGTCAACTCCAATGTTCCACTTCGTCACACTCGAGTCTGGAGTCAGACCCGAGACTCGAGAGTCTAATTATTAATATCCTTAGTCATTCCATCTACAATCTACACATTTCCATACGCATTTCTCATATCTACTTAATTCAGTGTCAGACATAACTGAAAACTGAACCATGTACATTATAGAATATTAGAATTAGAATATAGAGCAAGATACACACAAAGATAGATAGACCACAGCAGCAGCTTCCATCCCTCTCCTCTCTCCGTCTCTGCCTATAAATTCTGTTCACGAGCTCAGACATTCAAGTCAAAATCAAAATGAAAATCAAGGGAAAAGTAAAAGGAACAACTATGGATTTTAATACAGAAAATACAGAAATGTACAGTATATATTTACATCTATGTTTTATGCGTATATCTAGATGGTAGAAATCCTGTGAACATTTGAATATATTCAAAGAGACAGAGAGACACAGAAATACAACATACAACAGAACTGGAGAGAAGAGAGAAACATGAAGCAGAACATTTAGTATCAACATTTGCTCTGACTCCTCTCCCTTTGAATTTTGAGTCTGACTCTGAATCTGAATCTCTGACTCTGACTGTTATAACTTAGAATACATGACTGGATGACAGAATGGCTGTGTTTGGTGTTTGGTGTTCCATACCAAAAACCAAAAGCCAAAAACCAATGCGTACAATGCTCAATGTACATTGTACATGGAATTGGATTGGATTTTATTACGAGTTTTCTTATTCTTGTACAATGCACATCTGTATATCTAGATATGCTATGTGGCGTGAGACGGAAGATGCAAAGTTGGGTACTGTCACTCCTCAACATCGGAAATCCAACAACTAGACCAAAATTTATAAAACAGCGGATGAGCCCAACCAATATCTTTCAATATATGTGTATGTACGTATCCTGTACACTGTACAATGTACACACAGATGTACAATGCAAAATGTGGAGGGGCGTCAAAGTCAAAAGAAAGATCAAGTAAGGCAGTCAGATGAAGAAGAAGGAAACCAGACCAGGTTCCCTCCATATTAAGGTTTTTATGTATATCCAAATCCAAGTGTGACACAGGAAGGAGGAAAGAAGGAATGTCACACAGAAAGATGGTTAAATGTATGTACGTAATTTAGTGCTAAAAGTTCAAATACCCGGGTACGGGTTGTTTCATTCATTCACAGCTCACAGCTCACAGCCCGGTTCTTCTCCTAGCTCATGTTGTTCTGATGCTGATGATGTTACATTGAGCATGTTGGATGTTGGATGCTGGATGTTGCAAGTAAGTCGATCTCCTGTGCATCTGTGATTAAGGGGAAAATTAGTGATTCCGCTCAGGCCGGTGGTGTCCCCCATTCAAAAAAGAGACAAGCGTCAAGCGACAACACACTAATACACAGAGCAAAAGTAGCATGCTCATATTAAAGCAGAGGTACATGTATGTATAAAGCATAAAATGAACAAGGCCATAGAGAGCGTACAGTGTACAGGATAAAGTATACATTTTACAATAGGTTTGGATTTTCTATTGGTATAATGCATATTGTCAGTATAAAAAGCATGTATGTATCAAAGTTGTGTTGTCTGATTAAGGGTGAAAAATTGACTGTGAGGGTTTGACTTTTGACAGGGATTCTATAGATTCTAGCTGTGAGTTTGACGGAAGGGAAGCAAGATATAGAATATAGATAGACTTTTCAGGAACTGTACGAGCATGACTTAAAGCTTGAAGCTGAAGCTGAAGCTGGAGACGGAGCTAACGCAATATCACTACAATATAAATGTTACACCATACACCACACAATTTATGTCCACAAGTACAATGTACAATGTACAGTGTATTCTGTATTCTTGTTCTGCTTCAGATTTTCATCTTCTTTCCCAAAGTCTTCATCTTATTCGTACTCGTATTCTTGTATTTGTACTTGTTCAAATCTCTCTACATCACCTCATCCACATCCGAAAAAATCCACATGACCAATCCGAAATCCAAAATCCACAATAAGCAGTGGAGGATTTGAGCGATATACATGGATTGTATATATTGTATATCGTGTATTATCTGTATATTGATGTGTACTGTGTACTGTGCGTGTGGTGAAGGGAATTCAAGCTAAATCCTACAGTTACGCCAAGTAATTTAATGTAATCGAAATTTATGGGTTTCTGCTGGGTTGGGAAATTTTTGGCCACTTTTATCGCCGTCTTCAATGAGACTTTGATCTTTCGTAAAATATTGGATGCCAATTTTACAAGATGAATTGCACACTGTTCTTTTCCCTCGTACATCCAACATCTTTTACTGTCGATCTCTTCCTCTTTTTCTGGGGTGAAATCTCCGTTAAAGACTGTCTCTCTCTCTCTGAGTTTCCGCAGACTGTCTCTTTTTCTTGACTTTCTCTTCCATTCTCTCATGTCATGCTGAGGAAGAAATCATCAATTTACTATCATTTCATTTGCTGTTGATCGGCAGTTATATCGCACTTAATGGAACCATTTAACCACCCTACTGCTATGGCCTATAGCCTATAGATACAGCTATATAGCGATGTGTGTGGAGTGTGGAGTGTTCAGTGTACCTTGGCTTGGCAGTTGGCAGATTTAAGATTTACTACAATTTGAATGTCGGAGGGGGTCCCTCTTTATTCTTTATTTTTTCAATTTATGGTTTCTCAAAATGCTTCTTTTTCTAAACTTTTACACTTTTACAAGTACAAGTTACAATATGATCCTCTTCTCATAATATAGAGAATTATTCGATATATATACTCACTGTACTGTTTTTATTTCTTCAGGAGGTCAACACACAATACACAATACACAGTAAATGACAAATTATTAATTTTCTTCTAAATTCAGACTATAAATTTAAATAAATTTATAAAAGCAGACAAATCATCCAAATTTGATAGTTGTTAATAGATGAAATATAACAGTGTTAATTTACAGAGTTTTCAACCAACTGACAACTGGCAGGAATACAGTTCAAAGGAGTCAATTGTCATTATCTATTACCTTTTGTTCCATCTGTAGATTCAAAGGATACAAAGAAAATGTCACAAAAGAAGAAGCAATTAAAAGCTGGTGTGAAATGGCTTTATTATTTACTTTTTGTTTGATATTGGTCAAAGTATCAAGTATATTGAATATTGATTATTGATAAGATAGGACAAAGGACAAGACAGGTGAAGTGTAAAGTTGATGAGGCATGTCATTTTGTTCATTTGTATTTGTATAAGAGATTACGGTTTTATTTTACTCTCCTTCTTGTCAAATTTCTACAGTTCATTTTGTATATTCTATTATTTCAGTGAGAGGTAACACTAAAGAAAGGGAAATGGACAGTCTATTCTGTTCCCTGTCAGCCTAAAATTTGTCCCTTTTTCTTTCTTCGTCTTGAGTCTTGAGACGAAGCTAGCGAAAGGAAAATAGGTACTAAATGCTTAGAGCTTGGAGCTAACAGCTTATGGGGTACACATTACATTATCATTGTATAAAAATACCGCAACATCATCACTATCGTCAGCAGCAGCACCACCATCAACTAAAACATCCCATCTTCTTTGCAATCATTATCATACGATACAATAGTACTGTCCTGTGTACTCTCAGATCTCAGACGAGAGATGAAAACTATCCCGCTCCCATCAAAAACATTTCTCGGTAATAAAGACTTCTTTCTTTGCTGTAGTTTGTAGTTTGTAGTACATCAAGTTGAAGGATCTTGAGATCACTTCATGTGCTATGTGGAGTGCGTATTGTTCTTTATCTCATGTTAAAAGTTCATTTTCTCTTCCTGTTTATTTACTTCTCGCTCCCTCACTTCACTTCACTTCTCTTCTCTTCTCCAGTCTACTCCACATTTCACATTTCTCTAGTACTCAAGATTTTGTTTCATTCTGTCAATTTTCGTCACTCACTTTTCTTTCATGATCCATCTTATTCTTTTATACTTTATACAAGTCATTTAACTCTACTCAAGTGCCTGTGCTGTGGTAGAAACATTACCGAAATATGGGAACAGAACAATCGGTCCCAGTTTAATAAAACTAAGCCATATTATTCAAGGCATGTTAAAGGGATTGAAGATTGAAAGCCTTAATACTTCAAACTCCAAACTCCAAGCTTCAAACTCTAAACGAAAAAGAAACACAGAACTCAGCCTTTGAAAAGACATTTTCACTTGCAATGTAGGTACGCTGTACATCCAGTCATCTACATTTTAAACACAAATACATCTAGCTCTTCTCGCTTGTTGTTCCATATTGAATAGTGAGCAGTTTCAATGTTCAATAACTTGCATACATGTTCAATGTTCCTAGTTCATAGTAAAAAGACTCTAATAAGAGTTCAAAATGAGCAGTCCTCAAGACTCAAGACTAATTGTGAGAAAAATAACACAAGTTGTTACCATTTTACTTTTTTCTTCCCTTTCCTCCTATTCTCCAGCATAATGTACTATGCATTATGTATCATAGTGTTAAATATTATGATTATTGTTAGAATATCCTCACTCCACTTCTTCTTAAAATTGCTCCTGCACTTTGTGTCCCTATCTTCTAACTTTATCAGCAGGTTTTTGTCTTTTTTAGAAGAATGGACAAGAGTTGATTCCAAAATGTAAGCTGGATGGATGGATGGATTCAAATCATCTATTGAAATGCGTATGGAAAATGTTGTGTGTATTGTGTATTGGCAGTCCTTATTCGTCCCTAGAATTTCCTTTCTTTTATTCACAAGGACAAATGAAGTTGAGAATTGAGAATGGAGAATGGAGAATCGAGAGAGTGACAAAATGGCTAACATTAGGGAAGAGTGCAAAGCTTTTAACAATATCTTTCCTTTCATCTCTTGTCTATCCTTCCCATCTTTTCCATCTCCATCTCCATCTTTTTGCCACACGAACCTAACCATCATCATGACTTGACAATACAGAATACAGATATTGTAATGATGTGTGCTGTAGGCTGTAGTCTGTAGTACATACGATTAGGCTACAAAATATGTATCAACATAAATGTACATTATACATGTTTTCACGCATCCACAATTACATGAACAATGACAATGGCAACGGGAATGACAATGACAATGAAGAACCACGTATTTATGTTTTTTTTATTCAACTTGTCGATGTCGATTGTCGATTGTCGATCGGAGAAGACAAAGTAAAAGAAACAGCAAAGAAAAGAAAAGTCACAAGGAAAATAAAAAAAATTAAAAGTGGAAAATTCTACTATTTATTCGTCTCGAGTCTTGAGTTTTAAGTTTTAAGTCTTCACGATGCAGGAAAATTATAATGCATTGTTTCTTGTTCATTACAACTTCCACC
>JABASP010003622.1:0-13166 GCA_019776565.1 Sminthurinus signatus
TACGGGAGCAACATTTGTCCCCGTGGTAAAAAGTTCAGTCGTTGTAAAGAGTTTGACACTTCCTTGTTGAGGCCAAGCTCCTCGTTGTCTTGTATTTCGGACATCCCGTCTCAGTCTTCCAGTCTCTCCACTTCCGGTTGTCCCAGTTACAGCTGTTACTGCTCCACCATCATGATGATGACATTTTAATTGCTTCTTGCTCATGATGTGCTGGCGATTACTGGTGGGATTTTGAGAACCCCCATTCCATTTTGGATTGAGAGCTCCGTCATTATTGTTATTATTATTGTAGGGGTAAGTGGGTTGATGATGATGTCGGTATTTTCGGTAGCGTTGAAAATGTCGAGCGTACAGAGTTCTCATGGCAGATCTGAATTGTGGATGGGATAAAGAATAAATTATTGGGTTGAAGATAACGGAAGCTTTGGCGAAAATGGCCGGAATTGACTTTCCCATGGGTGATAAATAGTCCAAGTCTCCAAATTGACCTATAAAAGTCACAAGGGCGTACGGAGTCCAGGAGAACAGGAAACAGAGAATCACCGTGAAAATCACCTGTTTTCAGAAAAGAAAGCAGAGTAAACAGAATATTTTATTATCATACTTAGTACTCATAGTTTAACTAGTAAATTCTGCGTTTTCAGCGTAGGCTGTATTAGTCTTTATGTACATCAAATATAGAAATGACCTTCCACAACCCACAAAAACATGTATTTAGTATTTAGATTAAGTACATAAAAACGTCTGACATCTGGTTGATCTCTCAGAAATCTCAAAAGTCTTTTGATCCCTTTTACTAGAAACAAATAGAACAAGTACCTACAAACTGAATTATATAACAAGCTTCCTGCTTCATATTTCATATTTCATGTTCTTCAATAATACTTTACTTTTTGCATTTTGCATTTCAACTCTCAACTCCTTTCACGCCCTTCTACAGAATGAATGAATACATATCTTCAAAAAACCCTATGATCTGTGAACTGTGGCGATGTCAACTGTTTAAACATGTTTTCATTGTTTAACTTTTTTCTGCTGATGTTGGATTTTGGGTGAGGGTTCAACTCGTAGTTCGTAACTCGTAGCTCGTACATTTTTGAATGCGTTTGAGCTTTTGATTCCAAATCTGTGCAAACACAGGTTTTCCTGTCTACTGTATACCGATTTGTCCCAAAAGCTACTCATGCGGAGGTTATCGAATATAAAAGGAGGAGTTGGTGCATAATTCAAGGAGGAACACAAAAGATTTCCAAGGAAAAAAATATCAAAAGTTTAAAAGATTCAAGATTCAAGATTCAAGTTTCAAGATTCAAAACTCAAAACAGTCGGAGAACCTCAAGTGTCCTGCTTATAAGTAGATTGATATATCATAGATAGATGTACTATGTGTTATGTATACAAGTATACATGTTCCAACTGAAGGAAAACCTTTGAGGTGGAAAATGGCTACATATATGCAAAAAAATACTGTTTCGCTCCCTCTCTGCCTTGTTCATACTTTATACATCGTAGATCATGGAATAGACTGAAAAAGGTACAAAGTACTACTCCACTAGAGAGACACTGTCGACTATCGACTGCTGGCTGTTGAGATGTACTCAAGATTCAAGATAAAGCATTGGGATGAAAGAAGACAAATTGTGAAAGCCTCATCAAAAACTTTTCCATGTTTTCCAGGAAAAAATAAAGAATGAAAATATACTTGTATAAAACCTCTTCTTTTGTAAATACCATCTTTTATTATTGTGTACCATCCCATGTCATGGTTTTTTCGCATACATACATTTGTACATTTGTTATGTGCATTGGATACTTGATCCTCAGTCCTTGATCCTCGATATGAAATTGCAAGTTGTTTTTTCCGAGTAAACTCAAAACTCAAAACTCAAAATCCAAGTTTTAAATTGTCTGTATTTTTTCTGGTCCAGACAAAGTTCCATATTGGGACAAGTAGTAAAAAATTGAACCCAAGGTTTCAAACTTTGTAAGTTTGTAAGTTTGTTTTAAGCCTCTCAAGGAACAAATTGAAAAGTTTTATGGCTCCTCGATTTATAATATAGTTGACATTTGACATGTCTATGTACCAAAAATCAAAAACTGTTACATATTACTACAGCCATTGTATTTTTTGCCTTTTTTTATTGTAAATGCCTAGTGGATTCGATATTCGATATCAAGTGTAACGACCAACTCGATACTACGTATATGTACTAATAATCTTGTATTATAATTATAAACCAATTGAAGACTCAATTGTCTACAAGGTTAGAACATGTTGTGTCTACTGCCTACGGTCTGCGGAAGAATGAAGTTACAAGTACTCAATTAAATGAGCAACTTGTGTCAAAAAGTTGAGATGAAAAAAAAAAAATTAGCAGCGTGTAATAAATAATAAACCTTGAAGATCAAAATTCAAAAATACAACCTATTTTGTATTTTGTAAGTGTAAGAGGATTTTCACTTGAAGTTCACTTAGACTTCACTAAGGAGTTCAAATTTAAAATCTACAAACAGATCAATATATTAAAGGTACAAGATGTTTGATAAAAACCTTTTTTGAAAAACTTCATATTTTCCTCTAATTCATTAAAATCTAGAATTCAGAATCCTTTACAATAGAACACTTTTGCTCTTCTTACTTTGTAACACCTTTATTCCTCAAAAGAACCCTCCTTGTCTCTTTCTAATGTAATTTTCTAGGAAAGGAGAGAAAGTTTTCTTCCCTGAATGATGATGTACTGGTACTTGTTCTCAGCTCTCAGCTGTACTTTTCTCTTTTTCTGTTCATTGTCCCATGTGCACATGTATTGTATGCGGATCTCTACATTGTTACATTGTACATTTCTTTCCCCCTTTATTTCCCGCTACAATTCTACATTCTATTGTCTGTCCTCGTGGAAATTCACTGTACAATTATTTTCATCTCGACTTGATGGAACTTGAAATTCTGTTCATCAGAATGAACAAACTACTGGAATGCAATCCTCCCCGGGTTTCAATTATTCTCTACATGTAGCATTTAGTTAAAGTTGCAATTAAAGAAATGACTCTTAATTATTGTTTTAAAACCATTCATATCGTATGCAGGAAAGTCTGTTCCCTTTTTACTGTTCACCAGAATCTAGAACAAGTAAAAAGTCTAGTGAAGGTCACTCTTCATTAAGATTTTTAAGAATGGTACAGGAGGGTTTTAGCGCATAATTAAAAGAACAAATTGTACATACCTTGGCTGTCTTTATGTCGTTTTTCGTTGGACTTTTGTTCTTGGAATTGGAGTTTGAATTTGGATTTGAGTTTGGGTTGGAGTTTGAGTTTGGTCCTGAAGTTAAAGCTGCTTGTGCCAATTGTTTGGATATTTCATTCATCTGAGCAGACTGTTGCATGACCAGGAGAAGGATTCCGGTGTAGGAAACAATGATGATCGAAATGGGAAGCATGAAGCCCAACAGCAGGAGAAAAAGATAGTATTGACGATTTTTCAACGTTCTGAAATAAGTAAAAATAAATAACGACATTAAATAATTGCTAATTTATTATGTATTATGTACAACTGAACATTGAACCTTGAACATTGAGCATGTGGTTCACTTTATAATGACAGTAATTTAATACTGAAAAGATTCCTCTTCTAAAGTAGTGACGCTCATCATTATAATAACAGTAATATAAGACACAATGGATAGTCCATTCTCCATTCTATTTTAGTTGAAAAATTGATTCTTTTTTACTTGAAATAACCAGCATTGTTTAGAACTGAGGCATATTTTCCTTTACTTGATCTTTTTGTACTGCAGTTAACATTGGGCAATTATTCAAATACTTTCAGAAGTACTGGACTCGTAGCTTTTGTACTGAATACTTTTGTTTGCATAATAACAGTAATGTCTGATGGTCATCTGAGACTTTTGTATATTCCACTACACTGTCGACATCATCATCATCTTCACCAGTGTTTTTGATTTCCTCGATCAATATCAATGATTAGCTTCTTTTTTTGGAACTTGAGGCTATCTCAATCTCACATGAGTTGTGCTTTGTTCAAGATTCAAGACATGCAAAACAGATGGATGGAGGATGGAGAAAAGTAACTCTCTTGTCAGTAGAATTAAGATAAAGTATCATACGAATAAATGTAGAATTGAAATGTAAATGCGTGGTAGATAGAACTTATAAAGTACCTTGTAGTGTAATCCCAGGAGCAAGACGTATTCATTCCTTCGAGAACGAATTGGGAATATCCAAAGAACGGAGGTAGGATGAGAAACAAGCTCATGAGCCAAATTACAAGACATGTCTGCAAAAAAAAAAAGAAAAAAATGTTATCATTAGTTATCTATGTAGAAAAAACACAAAGTTTTACATAAACTTGCAATTTGGTTGTAAAATCTGTTTTATTTACTTCTTTCACTAAATATTAGTACTAGTTTTATAGTAGATTGAAATTTAGGGCAAGGAACCATAAAACGTAATTGAAAGGCATTGTTGATTTGTGTCATTGTACTTTACTTGGAGGAACTTTGATAAAAATGGTTGAAAAATCCAATTACAAAATTTACTATCAAATATCATCATGTATAAGATATTATGTATGATGTATGATGTGTACAGTATGAAAAAGTGCTGAATTGCATTTAGTAGATATTCACTTTCACCAGGGAACTAAAAATCAGGATATTTTATTACTTGGTTTCGTACTATGAAAAATGGTTCAACTCCCTTTTAGTCTCTGTATCTCTACACATTTGTGTTTAAGTAAAAATTATATGTTATGTATTATGTGGTCGTTTTCATTCAACAAAATAATTGATTTTATTTCTATGTACGATCCACTGTGAACAGTGTACACATCCGTTTTGCAATGTGAGGCATATAGAGAAAGCTACACATCTTACATTTTACCTTTCTGAAGTCTAAGATTTATAGTAAACTGAGGATGTAACTGGCTTGACACATTTAATTTAAATATATTTGTACTGCAAAGGTTTTTGAAAGGGAACAACGTATCAGATAACTCGAATACTTTTTCTTGCAAACTTTCCAGGGAGTTGAAAGTCTTTACACACATGTAAATATTTGCTTTAGTACCTGCAATCTTAAGCAATCGTTTAGACAACGTGCTAGAATTTGGTACACAGTATATTCAGTACAAAGTAGTGTACATTGTACATTGTACATACTAGTGCACATCATGTTTCATTCTTGACATTATACAAGTTAATTGAGAGAAAGGAGAGAGAAAAATGTGTAACTTTATTTATTTTTTTTTACAAAATACGTAATTCGTAGATATAATAAGTATTTGGGATTTCCATTTTCCTGTTTTGGGGTAGATTTCGTTTTACAAGTCTAACAAGATTGATCAAGCTCAAAGACTAAGGGTTAAAGGGTCTTCAAATTAATTTGTAGGTTTAAAAATGCTAATTTATAATTTCACTTGATTCTGTAAGAAATACTGCACTGAGAAATTATATTAATTATAAATAATGAATCCTCTAACTTGAATCATTGAAGCATGAACACGGGCACTGATTGCTGATGATCTCACACGTAGATTGATGACGGAATTTTACATCTGAAGAATTTTGGATTTTATTTGTCATGAAAGTATATCCCGTTGTCAAGAAACAAACAAATGAGTGACTTATATTCCTGATTTTAACTTCGTTGCAGATTAAGACAGATTGAAGATCAATCTGTCAGAGTATTACAGAGTATGTAAATATTTCTCAGGAGTCGGATTTTGGAAAATTGGAAAATGTAGGATTAAGAATTAAATTTAATTCTTAATCCTACATTTTACAGACTAGAACAAAACTAGTCTTTATTGCTGTATAATGTAAAGTTCCTGTTCACTGTTTACTTTATACTTTAACTAATAAATATTGTAATAGTTACTATAAGACTTTTTGATTCCTGACCTAAATCTTCTATTCTACATCATACATTTTACAGTGGTTTATAGGTACAATGAGATTCTGAATAAGCAACTCATAAGATAGAAGGTGTACGACTTCATGATCTGGAATTAGAAAGGTGGAAATGAGAAAATCTGCTTAATTTACACTAGCTTAAGGCACAAGGAGTTCAAAATTCCTATTCCTTTCCAGATTCCGGATCTCAGCATTTTACGGGCTGCTTGTTCCTTGTTACTTGTTAGCTTTGAGTTTTTCGGGAGAAAAATGATTGGGGTTACGTGGTATTACATATACATGCCGCATATTATGTATTATGTACGTTATAGATTATAGACTCACAGCTATAAACTACATAAAGTTTCAAATATGACTAGTGAGCAGCTAGTAGTTACACAAGCAACAGTAGCTCATTAAGGAAAAGCCTATCAGCGTTTTAAAGTCAACTGAAATTCAAATGTATGGCAGTTGAAAATCTTCCAAGAATCCAACAAACAAGGTCTGACAAGCCTCCAGATTCCGGAGAAAGTGTAATTAAATCATTCTCCAATTTACTCTATTATTCAAGTTTACTGTACATTGTACATAAACGTAAAGAGTAAAGAGGTTCTTTACTTTCTTTCCATAGTGTAAATTTTTAACGAGAAATGACACAAAGTGTAAATATCCCGTGCACATATCAGAGGATGAGACATCAAGAGATTTTCACAAAGTTTTCTGTAGTAATACTGAACGTTAGATCTATAATGCACAATAACATTGAAATGTGGTATGCTGTGGTGTGTGGTTAATGCTGCATCACTCGTTTGTACTTTCAACCGTTCTACTTTCTCCATGCGTCTCAAATACATTCAAATTTCAAATGTACTTGCAACTTTTAAATTATGTAAAGATGTCTTTGTCCTCAGTTTCTTGCATTTTGTATTTTGTATCGTGTAATAATCTACAGATAAACTTTAATACCATGTAGAATGTAGATATTGTTTGAAGAAGAAGAAAGATACGTAGAAAGTGCATATCAAGGGGATTTCCCTACATATTCATCCTCTTCGTTTTCCCTCGTATAAATATGGATGAGGAAACGGGATGTCTAATGTACATTTTTTTGTGGTGTGGAATGAGAGTATCGGACTACTAGTACAAACTACATTTCCATAAAGGGAACGGTAGAAGCGATAAACGAGACTAAAAATGAGAATGGAAATAAGAATGACAATAACAACGAGAAAAAAGAGGGCAAGATACAGCAGCACCGGGAAAATGCTATGGCTTTCGCAATAATTTTCAAGGACGAAGGACGAAGGACGAGAGACGAGAAAGAGAGAGTTGTGACAGGAATATCCGTGCACAATGAAAAAAAAATTCCGAAACTGTATCGAATGAACTGAACATAATCCTGTAGTCTCTGTAGTCTGTAGTCTGTAGTCTGCTGGAGAAAGTGATCCTAGGCATAAAATTTGTAAAGTGTAAATGCAAATATTCGAATTTCCTGTATTTCATGTACAATGTACAATGTACAGTGTACAGATGAATTCGTCGTTTCTACAATCTACAATCTACGAGATAAATATTTCTATGTTAATAGAGCACAAAGGACATTTTCCGAGTACTTAATTTTTTCCTACATGGTCGCTTCTTTATCTTTCTTGCATTCTCGCTTTCCATATTTTCCTCGTTTCTCGTATCTCGTTTCTCGGTTTTAGAAAAAACGCTCGTTTACAAGTTACACAACAACCCAAAACGTATTCAAATACAAAATTCGTATACTTTTGTACATGTTTTTTTTATCTATTATTTATTTCGTTGGGTAAGCCGACGCTTATGTAAAAGTTTGTACCTTTCCATTTTTCATGTAATTGCAAGGACGGTAAAAAGCAAACTGTTCTACTGAGCATTCACTGTTCAAAGAATTTACTTACAAATGACACGTACAAAATTCAAGGTAAAATAGTTTTAAATCTTTGTATGTGTACAATTTACCTAGAAAAAAGTTTGCATCTTTTTTTACTAATTTTTTTAAAGGTAAAATTGCATTTTTTGCGTGGAATTTTCAATGTACCGTGTACAGGTGCATGATTTTTTCAGCGCTGCTTTTAAAAATCATATTCATATGAGATCAAAAAAAATGAGGACACAAAAGATTCAAATTTAAGTGGTTTTCCAATTTAAGATGCTCATCACTCATCACACAATACGTTCATCGATGAGATATTTGAAAAATACCCAAATGCAAGTAGCAGCAGTTTCAATAAGCTGCTTATTGTTGAATCTTCAACCATCATCTCTACTTTGGTAAGAAAGGTAAAGTTAAGAGTTCAATGAAATGACATTTTTAGCTAATTCCAAAGTATACTGAAAACTGCACACTGCACACGTGTCCGTTTCTCCATTCGCGATTCTCCGTAAACACTGATATGGATCCAAGAAAAAAAATGAACTAAGTGGAACTCCCGGAATTAACTAAAAGTAATATATAGTAAAAAGTCCCACGACTTACAGATTTTTATTCTTTATTTTTATAACTTAATAATTGTACTCACTTAGATAGAGATCAAAAAGCTTTTATATTCATTTATTTCCTTTTTGTGTGTCTCGTGTCATTGATTTTTTCATATAATTTTGATCCATAAATGGAAGAAACTTGTACTTTTTCTATACGTGTATATACACATTCAAAGAATTGAGACAAACATTTAAGTTTTGTTTTTTTTTGTATTTTTTTTATCAATCTAAACTTTAGAGTTTAGAGTGTGTACCACAGAGACTTTTTTTCATTTACGTGGGAAGCAAAGATGATTTTAGGAAACTAAAGGGGTCATCGAATCAATTCTAGCTTTTTTATTGTGCTTTTGCTTTCTAGTTTACAGTTTACAGTGTACAGTGTACAGCATCTTTTTTATACTTATTCTGTTTTGTCAGGTAGGTACAAAAAGCCATAACGCTGAACGGAGCTGCCAAAAAATGGAGGAAATTGAAGTAGTCCTTTTATCTATCGGAAAAAGTATCAATCTTGTTAATCTAAGGCTTACAATGCCATGCCAATGTATCAATGTATCAAGTACAAAGTATGAAGCATGTGAACGTTCAAAAGGTCTCTTATCTACGAGACAACTTAATACTTAATAGTAAGTATCTACTATAAGAAGAAACGTGCTGAGACCTGAGACGATATCGTCAACTTCAGGCTCCAGGATTTGAGATTTGAGAGACAAGACCAAGAGTTATTGCATTATATTACATCAAAATCCAAACCAAAATCAACTTTCTCCTTAAACTTGTTATGTCTCTTGTGTCTTGTGTCTCGCGCCTACCTTGTTTTTTTGTCCTTTATTTCTAGCTGTTCTTGACTTTTTTCTTTTCTCTAACAAAGAACAAAAAGAACACAAAAAGAGGAGGCAGAACGTGTTCATCACGTCGAGGTAAAAACTTTGCAGATAAGACACAAAGTATAAAGTATAAAAAAATATGAAGTTGTGTACAACAAAAAGTTATGTAATGGGAAGAAAAATCCTATTGATGTGCATCTATCTGAAATCTGAAATAAACTTGTTCTGGTTCTAAAGAAAATATAAAAGAGCAAAGAACAATTCTGACTTGATCATCATCATCTATTTTGGGTTATGATTCATGAAGGATTTTGCACAGCCAACATAAAGTATTTCGTATTTCATATTACGAACAAAAGACAGAGCACCGGATCCAAAGAAGTAAAAAAAAGAAAGAATCTTCTTCTGTAAACATGTACGTTTATCTTTCACGATGTGAATTTTGTATCATGTATTCTGTATTATGTATTATGAATGTGCAATTCATATTACATGTTACATAGTATACATGAAAAAGACCGTCTCACCGTCTTTTAGATCTTGCCTTCTTTTTCTTTTTGCTATTTCATACTCGTTACTCGTTATTCACTTGACTTGGTGAGAAAAACTATAATGTTGAGCTAGCACAAGATAGGAAAATCAACGTCGATTTCAAATTCAAATCCAAAGTTGCGCTGCGGTTGCAGCTCGTATCTCATACCTCACGTCTTTTTGTGTACACCGTACATATGCAGAATGTAGATTGTAGATAGATTTATATCTGTATGTGTAGACTTCAGAGTCAGATTCAGAAATTGAAATAAAATGACTGATACATATGTGTGAACAGGAAGAGTAAAAGTTGGTGGGAGAAAGTTTCTTGAGCAATTTCCCCTCGTTGGTGAAAATCATGATTATGTTCCTAGTCTTTTTTTGTGGTTTACGCTTCCTTCGAGCCGCTTCAAACCATTTCATATCCTATTCCTGACGGTTTTATGAGACATTATGTAATTCATGAACATGGTTGAGCAGAAATTTTCCAAGCTGTAAATCTCCAGTATATGTATAATTTATACAAAACCTTGAACTTTTCCCACCCTGTCATAATTTTATCTTCATGTAAACGGACTACCTTCAATACTAAATACTGTAGACTGTGGACTGTAGTCAAGGATTTGAAAAATACGCTTTTGATAGATACTTGAATTCACGGAAAGTTATCAAAGTTTAAAAAAATTCAATTTCATCTAAACTTATATCCTGTAAGCTGGAAATGATAAAAAAGAAAGTATTATTACAAAATAAAAAAACAGTTCTTTTCTACATGTTTTATTTACACATAACATTTACAATCTACAGCTTTTACTCATAGCTACAAGGACATCCAGAACCGAGAATCCAGAACTCAGAGTAATGAGGTTCAAATTTCAATTCTGTACTAAATGAAGGATTACAACATTTTGCGTGTCAAAGAACACAATACATAGAAAAAATTACTAATGGACAAGGTGAAAGTAACGTCAGGTTGAAGGTAAATTTCCCCCCAGAATCCTCTTTTCTCTTTTTCCAGGGTTCCAGTTTCATAATTCAAAAATCATAGCCAAAAGTTATGATTGTTGTGAATTGATTAAAATTGATATTTGAGTAACTCAAGCTCACATCAGAAATCAGAAAGATGATATGTCAGAAAGAAGGTGTGAATGTGAAACTTGAGAAGGAGGGAAATCCTATCCATGATCATTATTATTTTCTTTGAAGAAATGTATACAACTGTGTGGAGGTTTTTGTCATTATTATTATTATTATTGTAGCATACCTTTTTCACTTGTATCACGCCTTCTTGTTCCCAGATACTGACATAAATAATGAATATCAATATCACTACCACTGTCAAAAAGTTGTAAGTTCATTCTTAAAACCATTTTCCTTTTCTCTGTGGTTTTATTTCTCATTTCTCATGCTTATGTACGTACATACTTAAGTACATCAACGGAACTCTGTGGATCTTGAGGTTTAAGATGAGAAAATTTCGGTAACCACTGATTATGATCTCAAATCTTACGGGTTTTATAACCATTTAGTCTTTAGTCTTTAATAGACTCGGTGATCTGGGATGAGAAATAAGCAGAAAATCAAGAAAAATTGTATTGAGTATCAGTTCTCGAGTTGTCTTGAGTTCTCTGAACTTTGAGCAACATGTTCTAGGATTTTAAAACTTGATCGTCAAGTATGTTTTTCATCTCTCAAATTACTTTTTATACTCATTACACATGGAAACGAAAAATCCCTGTAGCATATTCACATTCTTCATCTACATGCTTTGAAAAATCAATCAAATCTTGCAAAAGTGTGTATTTTTTGGTAATCATAACCCCTTGTGTAATGGATACAAGTATCGTTGGGAATATGTCCCATCTGTCACCAGAGGAATAATTCTACTTCCACTAATGCTGACAATAGGCATTTATTTCTTACTAAATGAACTGAATTTCTTTGCTTGCTTTTTTATAAGGTTTTAAACATACATGTACTTTGTATTAAATTGCACATTGTACACATATAGTAACTCCATTTAATCAAACTCCCCATGGCTTTGAAAAAACTTGAAATGCTTTCGTGTAGGATCTATATCTATAATCTGTACGTGTAACTATAGTCTCTAGACCGAACAGGTTCTCGTGAAAAGATACAATAGAAAAAGAAAAAAAAAGAGAAATATAGAACACTTTGAAAACATTCATGGAGTAGAAATGGAGAAATCCCAGAAGAAGAAGGAAGATCAAGTTTGGGAAAAGCAAGTCCTACGGTATATTTTCTACAATAGATATTATTATTGTATTGTGTTGTAAAGGGATTTTGTCCTTCGCATTGGTTTTTACGTTGAGTTGAACTTTGATTTGAGATTTGACTTATATTGGAAACTGGAGACATTTTACTTTCTCAATTCTCAATCCTCAAGCCTCATTCCTTTCTCGTTCACCGTTCAGATATTGCATACAGCGCACATCTTTTTCAATACAATACAATACACCACAAACATACAAGTACGTATTACTCATATATCATATGTATATCGCAAGGTTTTTCTGTACAAGAATCAGTTGTGCTATTCAACCTTTTCTCCACTTTCCCTCTTAAACCTTTTGTCCAATTTTCATTGTTCACTGCTCAAGGCTCATGGTACTTCTTTTACTTCTACTCGTGCCGTTTGGCGTTTGAACTGGAACTGGGACAGGATAAAAGGAAAGTACAGGACAAGTATTTTTTTATATCCAGTTTCCAGTTTCCAGTATCCACTTGTTTTATGTGGTATAAAATATAAAAGATATACAATATACAACATCCAACACACAATAGACAATAATGTCAGGGCTCTTTGAGGGGACAGAATGAAATTTTTTCCACCAAATAATTCACTGGATTCTAGATTTCAAAAGGAGACGGATAAAAAAAGAAAAAGAAGAAGGCCAGGACAAAAAAGACAAAGACTCAATGAACTTGTGGATTTCAATTTCCAGATCCCAGATCCCAGCCTACTCATGAAATCAAGTAGTATATGGTTTGGTGCCTCTTTTCAATTTATTTCTTTTTTTCTTGTCCTGATATTCTTTTTTTACGTCAGTATTCACAAAGAACAAAACAAAATCAGAGGTTCTAGTCTAACGTCTAGTGAATAGAGGGGAGAGAAAAGAGTAAAAATAGTCGAAAAAAGTAGATACAAAAGTTCCGTCGCATTTATCGGTATTTGTCAAAGCTTTGGCTTTGGTTTTGTTGTTTTATCTAATACTTTTACATTGTTTCTTTTACCAAAGGATTGAAAATTGAAAACTAAATTGAAAGTGTAAATAGTAACCAAAAACAGGGGAAATTGCAATCATCTCTTTATTTTACACACAATTCTATATTCTATCAATCGGGAAGGTCACAGAAGAAACAAAAAACAAAATAC
>JABASP010003623.1:0-13166 GCA_019776565.1 Sminthurinus signatus
GACGGGACAAAATACTTGATATCTAATGACTCAACAGTATTTAAATTCTATACTGTTTACCATAGTATGTAACTTTTATATTCTTATACTTTGAATAGGTGAGCAGTCATAAATACTTATTTCAGTAATTTCTTGTACATACTTGTATTTTTATGTAAAAGCAATGAATTTTGGTCTTTGTGTGAAGAGAAGCATGATTTTTTTTGACAATATTATTCAATATTCAATAATATAAAGTCCTTATATTATGTTGAGCATTTTGTACTTTGATTTTTTCAAAAGTACTGAAAAATTAAAACTAAGAAAAAATAAACTCATCCTAGAAAATGGGCTGCTCTCCTTGAATGCGGGACTTTCACGCGGAATTGGTTTTAAAATTCTCGATATCAAAACAGAATCAGACAGGAATCGACACAATAACGAATTGTATAATATTTAGTTTAATTTCAATCGGTAATAATTATATTATAGTAATATGAGTTAAGTAATTGGACAATGTTATTAAGATAAGTATTATCACATATATAGATATAGGCATTTTACAATAGAAGATGACTTTTGGTACAAGTCTTGTGTACAACATTTAATCTTAGGTAAGGAATTCCTGTCCTATCTTGTTACACATACTATAGATACACGATTGAACGTGTTTTATTTTGGAAAAATACTATAAAGTGTTATTATTGTTGCAATTTCTTATAGGTTGAATAATACTATTATAACATTTTGAAAAAATGGACAAGAGTAAAAGATCAAACCGAGGTCAAGGGAATAAAAGGGGAGGTCGTGGAAGGGGTCGCGGTAGAGGAAAAGGACAATTCTCTATGAATCGATCATTTAAGAAGCAAAATGATTCCAAAGTACAAAAGACGGATCCTTTTGATGACGACGATGATGATATTGAAGAATTGGATACAGTTACATTGTATGTTAAATGTGAAAGTACTATTTATTTATATTCCGTATATGTATCTATATTAGTTCTATTATAAATGTAAGATGTAAGATGACGAGATTTAAACAAAAAATAATATCTTTTTATTTTATTTAATGTAGACAACGTCTAGAAGACAATGCAATGTTACTTCAAGCTTTTAAAGAGTTAAATCTGCTACAAGATTTACCAGGATTTGACACTACAGCAGGTAGCTAAAATAACTATGTATAATGTTCCCTGTGTTTGTTTTTAAAATTATTTGATGCATTACTTTTATAGAATAATATATATATCTATTTGTTTTATGATTATATCATGAACTGTTAATTAAAAAACCTAATCAAAACCTTGATTGTACTATTTTCAGGACAAGTATGGATATATCCTACAAATAAACCAGTCAGAGATTATCAATATCAAATTGTTCAAACAGCTTTATTTCATAATACACTTGTTTGCCTACCAACAGGTATTTTTTGAGTAGCTACTTATACATACATGAGTTATTACAAGTAATAATTATTATTATAATGATTATTCTAATTTCTAATTTACCTAACAAACTCACTTCTTTTTTTTCGTGTGTTTAGGCTTAGGAAAAACTTTTGTGGCTGCTGTAATAATGTTCAATTTTCATCGATGGTATCCAAATGATAAAATTATTTTTATGGCTCCTACAAGACCATTAGTAACTCAACAATTACATGCTTGTCTTCATAGTGTTGGAATTCATCGTTCTGTAACAATTGAAATGACTGGTAATATACCACAAAAAAAACGTGATGAATTATGGAAAACAAAAAAAGTTTTCTTTTTAACTCCTCAAATTCTTGAGGGGGATATAAAACGAGGTACTTGTCCTACTGATCAAATCCGATGTATCGTCATTGATGAAGCTCATAAAGCACTAGGGAATTATTCATATGCTGTTGTTATTCAAACTCTTTCAAAATTAAGTAAACTCTTCCGTGTTATTGCATTAAGTGCAACACCTGGGACGGATTCCATCACTGTCAAACAGGTAAACTAAATTAAAATTATTATCTTGATTAACAAACACTAATTATTATTGTAAGAGGAGGGGATAAAGCGTAATGATTAATAAGGTATAAATCTATATATTATGTGTACACATACATATAGACATAGTATAGTTTTGTGATATTTTACATTCAAGTTAATCATTATTGCCTGTTCTCATTTAATATGTATTATTTTTCTTTCATTCATTCATTAGGTTCTAGATAATTTACTCATATCAAAGTTGGAGTTAAGATCTGAACATTCATCGGAGATTCTTCCATACATACATGACAAAAAAGTAGAAGCTGTAGTTGTTCCCTTGGAAGATGATGATTTTTTAACGTCTATACACAAAAAATTTATAGAGGTAGGTATGAAACAGGAACATGGTGTTTAAAGAACTAGTATTTGATAAAAATAAAATATTATAAGTAATAAGTATTGCTTATATTTTTTATTTTTTCATTATGTTTTATGCATTTTAATGTAATAATTATTGTTTGGTTTTTCTCTCTAGCAATTCCAACTTTATACTGGAAGATTAATAACTTTAGGTGTCATTCCTAGAAATAACGTAGTAGGCATCTCAAGTTTTCAGGTATTTAATTTTTGCTATTTGCTATTTTAAGTTTCTCGATGTGTATAAATTACAAAAAATGTCTTGACTTTATTATTTAAAAAACCTATGCTATGTCTGCTTCTTTTTATTTTTCATTATCAGTTACTAAAATATCGAGAAATGTTTCGAAAGAATGTACAGAGCGGTACAGATCGGAGACTAATGAACCAAAAAGGATATATTGAATTACTTTTTGCCGTTTGTATATCTTTAGCTAATGCTATTGAGCGTTTATTAACATATGGTCTTCGTGTATTTTTCGTGTTTTTTGAAGGTAACTAAGAATTTTTATTTTTGTAGTTTTATATAGTTGTTAACTACTTAAAAAAAATAAAAATAATATTTTTATTTTTACGTATTACATATTATGACATAAGCAATAAGTTATCATTAATAATTAACCAAGTTTTATGTACATAATATTCTTATTGTTATTTCTTAATAGATGTACTTCGAGGAAATAAAATGTCAAATGTTGGATCTGAATTAAGGAAGAATCCAGATTTTGAAGAAATTTTAAACAGTGTGCGAGACAAATTAAAAATTACATTAGAAAATTCAACTTTTAATATTGATGATTCTGGATTATCAACTTCTGTAAGTTATATTATATTCTTTGAGAGTAAAGTAAACCTATACTGTTATAACTGTTGTTAAACATTACAATTCATAATACGCCATAATATTTGATAATATTATGATTAACAAAACTAATAGAATATTTCTTTTAAATAAATGATTACGTTTCTCACAGATTACTACACCACAAAAGAAAGTGAAAGATACAGAAGAGACAGATTACTTGTTGAGTCATCCCAAAATGAAATACCTTAAGAATATTGTTGAACAGCATTTCAAAACTTGCCAAACAAGGAATGTATCTACAAGAATAATGATATTTAGTAAAGTAAGAGAATTTAATTAATAATAATAATTTTATTGAGTATTGATTATCAATAGTGAAAAGTGATGATGATGTCATCATGCGTATACGAGGTATTCAGTGGAAAGTTATTTATTTTTGTCTATAAATTGTAGTTGCGGGACAGTGTAGTAGAGATTGCCAAAATGTTATGTGGTTTGAGACCATTAGTAAATCCCATGATATTCTATGGACAAGCAGATTCAAAAACTGGAGATAAAGGAAACCGTAGTCGAGGGTTGAAACAAAAGGAACAACAACAAATTTTGGAGGAATTTAGAGAAGGAAATTTTAATACATTAATATCTACTAGTGTTGGTGAAGAAGGACTTGATATTGGAGATATAGATTTAATCATTTGTTATGATTCTTCAAATTCTTCAACTACATTAGTGCAAAGAATGGGACGTACTGGTCGTAAAAGAGATGGTAAAATCATTTTTCTTTTAACCAAAGGGAAAGAAGAACAGGTAAAAATATAATATTAATTGTATAGCAATACAAAAACAAAACATTTCATAATATGCAATGGATTTAATAACTTGAAATATATCATATCAACAAGCTACAGTCACTACTATTAGTTATGAAATTATAAATTATTATGTATTGATTTATAATTTCAGATGTATCATGCAAGTAAAAATCAAAATAGGAGCATAAATAAACAAATAATGGATCCAGATATTTTAACACCATTTTTATTTCCTGTTACTCCGAGAATGGTTCCAGCAGGTACAAAATATTATGTAGTAGTGCAATATTTAAAATAAAATTCCTATATTATTGAATGTAGTAAATCTGTAATACTTTGCTATATATGTAGAATAAAACATTTCAAAGTAGAACTATAATAGTTATTGTGTGAAATATTTTGGTTAGGCTTAAATCCAGAATGTTTCAAAATGAATATAATTATTCCGGACGAGGAAAATGAAGAAGATGCACTTCCTATAGAAGAAGATGATGATGAAGAACATCTTACGTCAACCAATATGGATGGTATAAAGAATAAACAATAAATAATGTTGCATAATATTAAATATTATCATCATAATATTTTCACAACCTACACAGATGTGATTTTTTTCAATATAATATGTAATAATCAATTGTTTTTTTCTTATTCCTTTTACCTTTTACAGATACAGATTTTGTTGTACCAATTAAAAAAAAGAAAACTGGAAAATCAAAATCAGTTAGTGTAAAACTACCATCTAAAAACAAGGTTACAAAGAATAATACAGTACCCGTAAAGAAAACTAATAATGAACAAACTATCACAAAATGTTTTGAGTCAATGGAAAAAAAGAAGAATAATATAGTTAAATCAAAGTCATCCAGTAATAATAATGATGATGTAGAATTAATTACTATTGATGATGATGAAATCATTATACATAGAACTCACATTACACATGATACTAATAATGATGTTGGTGGTGGTGGTCATATTAGTAGTCATAATAGTAGTGAAAATAGTAATAAAGTGTGTGACAATAGTAATATTAGTGTTAAAAATGTAAGTAATAATACTAATAATAGTTCAACTGGAGGAAAGAAAAAATCAGATGGTAGTGATGACTCTTGTGAACAATTACAAGATAACTTTGAACTTTTAGCTGCTCTATTGGACATTAAAGATTATTGTGGACCAAATTCATCAGCTCCACCATGTGTATTTGTTCCCCTGCCAAAGGAAGAGAAAAGGAATGTTGTATGGAAAGAAGAGTATAACGAACTGTCGGACTCTGAATTCGTAATTTCAAATGTGGATTTAGAAAGTATACGAGAAAAGGTTGATTGGACTTTATTATTTGGAGGAGTAGGTTGTAAATGTGGTAATTCAGTGACAAAAACTTTTTGTGATATTGACGATGATGATGATATGAATTTCAATAGTAATAATACTAATAGTAATAAAATGGATATCGATGATTATGGAAGTTATGATGATAACTTTTTAATTAAAAAGCAAGAAAAAGAAATTTCTGGAAAGATGAATAATTTAAGTATACAAAAACATGAAAAGAACAAAAATCCGTTTGCTACTACTAGTACTACTACTTCTAATATTTCAACAACATCTTCAAGTACAAGTGAAGATTATATACCATCATTTTCCTACAAACCGAAAAATTCCATTGTAAGCAAACCTGAAGATACTACAAGTATAAGAACAACAACTACTTCTACTACTATAGAACCAGTAGGGACAACAACTACTAATGCTACAAATAATTTTTCAACAATTAGACATCCATTTAGAACTACTCCAAATCCATCTATACTATACAATACTCCAAAGGAACAACGTAATTGGTCTCCTACTCCAATCAAAGCAACTTCACCACCAAGTATCTATAAACCATTAGCTTCAACACCTATCCGACATTGGACTCAGTCAAATAAAGAAAATAATCTTAAAAATACTGTTGTTACAGATGCAGCATCTTTTGATATTGGATTTGTTTTGGATGAAAATGATCCATTATTTGATGATGATTGGAATGGTGAGATGGAAGAAGAAGAGATTAAAGAGGTCCCGAAAACAAAAACAGCTCCAGAAACGTTGTCTGTACCTAAAGAAAATAATCAATTTACATTTAAAAATAAATTTAATTTTGTAAATAAAAATGATTGTACTAAATCAATCTCAAATACAAACTTACCAAATACTAGTGCTCCTTCTACAAGTATTAAAACTACTACTACTACGAGTAATAATAATGGTGGTAATAATAGCAATTCTTGTGATTCAGAACCTGTAAAAATTCATAGTGATGAAAGTAGTACTGCTAGTGAATCTGCCTTTGAAATGCAATACATTCCTCCACCACCAAAACAACAAAAACAAGAATTTACGGATTTTAGCTCTTCCTTTCATCATCAACATAATAACAATACATCCAATTTTACAAAATCACAAACTACAGCTGTATTTAAAGATAAAAATGTTCCATTATCCTTAGACCCTGAACCTATTAAAGCTTCATCATCGACATTAACATGGCAAACTCCAATAAAATATTCTGAAAATAGTAATGATAAAAAACCTTTTGGTACAGCTACAAAGTTGTTTCCCACTGAATCATCTTCTTCTACTACTACTAACTCTGAGTCAAAAAAACTTTTCAAATTTAAAAGGAATACATCAACTAAAGGAGATTTAACTTTATTAGTTACACCAGAACCAAATCCACAAGCTTCTTCTTTTTGTTCCAGTATGAATAATAATGGTGATAAATATATAGAAAATGTAAATAAAAATTCTAGTCAACAACAACAACAAGTTCAAAGTAGTAGTAGTAATAGTAATAAAATACCAGTAAAAAATCTCAATTTAGACCGGCAAAATTTTAATGGACCAGATAGATCAAAAACATTGAATAATAATACTAATTCAATCTCTATGAGCCAACCCAATTGTTCTACTAATACTATTAACAATAATGGTTGTTTTAGTAAAAATGCTCCAATTTCTCAATCTCAGTTCAATAGATCATCAATACTCACGTATAATCCACCAAGACAAGTGTTTCGAAATGTAATAGAATCTCCAGTGAATGAGGATATTGATTGTATTCCAGGAACATCATCAGAAGAAGAAGGTGACTATGTAAATATTACAAAGCAAAAGCAGTCAAGTCAGGATACTCGCAAAATTCCAAAAAATAATGACTTAAAATCACTATGTTCATTAAATACTAATTCTACGACTACTACTACTAGTAGTAATTTTATTGATCCATTACTAGTGCAACAACAACAAAATAATAATAAAGAGTGTAAGGAAATTATAGATATTGATAGTGATGAAACAAATTGGGATCCAGATGAGATTTTAATTTTATCACCTCCAAAGAAAACAATAACCCCAAAAAGTCCAAAAAGTAACAGGTGTATTAATAATACAGTGAATGAGGGAATTATTCCTTCTACTTCTACTACTATTGCTTCTACTTCGACCAACAATAATAATAATAATAATACTGTGATTCAAGCTAAAGATAGTGTTTTTAGTCCAGAACTTCAAAATTTTAAAATTAATCCAAAACCACGATTTTTATATAAACCATCAGCACAGACATCAGGAGGAAATAATAATAATAATTATTCATTGATGAACCCACCATCTTCATCATCAGGCGTAGTATTGAAAACTCCAGAAGAACTTCAAATAACACCTATGAAAAAAGTTTCAAGTGAAAGTTCACCTGATTTACTTGTTACTCCTTCACCAGAAGTAGGATTGAATAGACGTCGATTAAATGTTAAAAGACGAATTATTAATAGTGAAGATACTCCACCATATAAACGGAATCCTATTCGAAAAACCAGTCAAACAAATGGTATTAAAATTAGAAAAAATCCATTTGTATTGGATGAAGCAGAACAGTTAGATAGTGATACTTCATCTGGAGGAGATCATGATGAAAAGACTGATGAATCTAAAGATACTTTTGTTGTAGATGAAGATGAAGATGAAGAGGAACATATTACTGGAACGTAAGTTAAAATTTAAAATCTAACATCTATTTATTTTTCATTCCTAATTTTTTATAAAAAACTATGTAGTATGTTTTTTATCTCACTAATTTAGGATTATATTTATATAATATTTAATAATATTATCTCTTTTATTGTTTGAATTCCAAATATTATATATAGCCAACAACAAGCCATGTACATCCGATCAGTAAAAGATATCATTCCATTTCGTACTGGACGAGTTGAAAAACCTTTATCACCAAGAACAACCACTCGACATAATACTGAACAATTCGATGACCCCTGGGGAGATTTCAATAATGCTCCTCCTCAGGACTTTGAAGAGGACCTTGAAGAGGACTATATGAATGTAAGTATATATTTTGTATATACAACTCCCTGTTCTTCCATACATATTACCCATTCATATTGCTTATTTTTATAAGATAAATTACATTACATGAACATATTATAATATATTACCGTCCTTATGACAGAAAATGTTTATCATAAATGTTTTTTATTTGTAATTTTTTTTACATCTAGGATTCATTCTGTAGTGACGGAGTAGAATTTGCTGATGTTGGAGTTTTTACACAAGCCATGAATGTAGCAAAAGAGCAGTTATTGAATTCTGAACAGGAAACTAAACGGAAACTTCGTCCACGCAAGTGATTCTTAATTCTTATTGATTGATTTCTTCTTAAAATTTTTATTATCATGGTATAATTTATAATAAAGTATAATACCTACATTATACTTTTAGCCATACCTTTTTAGACTTAATTGTAGTTCAATATTTTCACATACTTGAAAGTTCAAGAAGTCTCAATGTGTTTAAAACAACCATAAATATGTATATTATATATTATGTAAGATAAATTTACATGTATTATAACCCAAAAAGATTTTTCAGACGTTAAAAAACGAGTATGTATATTTCAAAAGTTTTGTTATGTATATAACCAGTCTATAGAAAATTAACTGTACATTATATATTATAATAATTCTATGAAATAGGAAATAGGTATATAATAATATAAAATAGCGGATAAAGACTCACATTTTATTTTCTTGTGTAAAATACTTATACTTTCATTTTATTGTTTAACTTTGTACATATATACGTCTATATATTTGAGTAGTTGTACTTGAATATTGTATCATATGTAACATGGTATTCTTAAAACGCTTTAATACTATTTTAAAAAACATGTAAAATTGTTAATATCATGCAACAATGTTTTACTGCGATAGAGAAAGTGCCTTTTAATATAATAGAATTAATCGTGGACATTGTTTTTTTTAGAAGTTACTCTGTTTCAATGTTTTGAAATGAAATGGTAGGTTCTTGTGACTATTTTTCGACTTTTATTCGTTTTGAAATGTTTGTCAAAATTATGAAAAATGTGAAACGAAATGAAAAAAGATTACATAATAATATAATAACGAATAATAAAGAAGAAGAATTCAATAGTGACATCTTATTATACAATACTTACAAAAGGAGAACATGAAACTTCATAAGGGGTTTTTAACTAAAATCAAAGACTATAATATTCATAATTCTTTTTTATAATCTTATCGTCAGTAGGGAATCATGCCTTCAGGTTGATCATGTGGGATTTCTTCAACTGAAGGTTTTTTGTCTTCAAATAATTTCTTGGCAGCAACAGTTAGATTATGGTGAATATCCTTGTGTGTTTTTCCATCATAATAATACAAGTAAATGACAAACCTAGGATTTCAAAAGAGAGGAAAAAATTTCATCATCATTAATAATTATGGATGATACATGAAAACATCATTTGATATTTGATACGAATTGATTATACCAAGCAGCTATAATCCTTCCTTTGATATTACATGTCATATCATCTTGAATATGAACACCATAGTAATCAAAATCTGTAAAATTGGCTCGTCTCAAGTCTGCCAATTTAGTTGTAATTCTTCCCATGGGTCCTTGTCCTCTCTTAGATTTGAACTCAAAGACGATATCTGGTTTGTATCCTGGACGGAAACGACGAGCTTTAAATTTATTTCGAATTTTTTGAAACTCTAGAATTTTGATATCATTTTCATCACTGACAAAAAATTCAGGTTCATTACAACAGAACTTGAGGATTTGCGCAACAGTTCCAGCTAGTACATCAACGGGACAATAAATTTGATAAGATCTTTTATATTTAGGTAGTCCAGTAGATGGTTCCAATTTGAGAGTTTCTTTGCCTGCAAAATCAACGAAAGTATAGGCGTAGCGACAACATCTCTTTTGTGTCTTGACCGAGTACATTAAATGACCATGATAGTTGAGGACTTGGAAGTCATTACGAGTTTTATTCATACAAAAACAAATTCCATGACAAAGTTCTACTTTATGATTGAGAAAGAAACGATCATAATGCTTTAAATGTTTAAGTCCAGTGTCTAATATATCTGAATCCGAGTCTGAGTCCGAACCATCGTAGGAACAAGCCACTGCTAGTGAAAGTTTTGTGATGTCTGCTTTGTAAGTTGGTCGTAGTTCATGTTTTTCTACTTTGCCATATTTTTTATGTAATTTTAGTACGTACTCTGTCCCTTTTTTCATTTCATACATCCAAAACGGCATTGGTGATCCATCCTTTAAAAATTCATCTGGATTTGATGCATATTCAGGACGATCATTTTGTTTCGTCTCCCTACTATCATCGTCGTCTTCCTCTTCATCATCATTATCTTCTTCATTGTCATGCTCATTAATTTTTGTCTTTGACTTGGACTTGGCTTTTATGAGTTTTTCCGACGTGATCATATGAATTTCTCTTGGTGTGAGAGAAGTAATGGGAATTTCTGTTTGTTCCTGTTCGTCTAACTTTGTTTGTTTTATTAAAGTTTTTTGCTTGGTTTGATAATAGACGGGATCAAAAGAGTCCTTTTTCTGGATCTGGATTAATGCTTCTGTTGGCTCACTTTTCTTTTTTTCCTTTTCGTGATGATTATGAGTTTTAGGATTGAGATTGATTGGTTTATCTTCATCTTCTCTTTGAGAGTTTTTTCTATGTTCTTCTTCTTCTTCTCTAGGGATGTCCTGTTTCTTTGCCGTTGTATTATTTTCCTCCTGTAATTCATTTTCATCTTCACTGTGTTTATGATGATTTTTTGTTGTGTTATGATGATGCTCATGTTCATGGTGATGATGATGAGGTTGAGGTTGTTGTAGAACTTTTAATGTATTTTCATTTGCTAAAACCTGTTCAATTTTTTCATGGGCGTTTTCCTGCTGTTTCTCCTCTTCGAAGGAAACTTTGTTCTTTTTTAAAGAAAATAAACCATTTTGTATTTTTTCATTGCTCCTGTGTCTATTTTTTGGATTATTCTTTTCCATCAGATAGTAAACGTTTGAGGTGAAGAGTCATAGAAATCTAACTGTTCCATGATGATGATAGGCACAGGTTTTTCATGATGGTAATGATTGAGGAGTGATGACGTTATCGGTTGCAATTTCTTCACCTTTCATCCTTTCCTTTTAGATTTCATATTTCATACTCCAATTTGTGTGAGTCCAATTTGTGCATGTGGTGGGGAAGTTGAGATTTCCTGTGATGGAGAAGGAAGAATGAAGAAAATCCACAATCCACACAGAAGAAAATTCTCGTGATTTCTGAACTCTGGAGTCTATACCTAGTCTTATTTCCCATTCAAAAAAAAGTTCTAAGTCCTTAGATGGGACGAGACTTAGAAAGAAAATTCAATATCAGATTCATGACAGATATCCTGGATATCTGGACTCTGGACTCTGGACTGTAAAATGTAAAATATAAAATGTAAAAAATGAGGTGAAATTTTCAGGACGCGTTCGGCTGTGGGAGTAGACCTTAGAGTATAAATATAATATAATTATATAATTATATTTATACTCTAAGGAGGAGACTATAGCAACGATTTTTTTCATACCTTTCACGGTTCACGGTGAAAGGTGAAAGTTTCACTATATATATACCACATAGAGGTAATATGAGAATTTCTTATTACGGTCTAAAAATGGAAAAAAAATCGAAAGTATGATTTTCAAATTAATAGGTAAAAGACGGAAAGAAAGTTGTATTTTTGTTTAAATTATACATTATGCAGTATGTAATTTCCTGTTAGTTTAGTAATTATTGAAATCATTTCACGTTTCAGATTTGTCAATTTTAAAATTTATTCAAGACATTTTTTTTTGTTCGACAAAACTTGTTAGACACTAAAATCTAGAAAAAGAATCATACGCGTACACCTTTCAACTTTCGATGTACATAAAAGTTATTTCATGGAAGCAAATTATGTTCCGGCCTGGTCACCAGATAGAACGCCATAAATATAGTAATACCAAGAATAAGAGATAGCATAAAGATGATGTAGCATGAATGTCCCCGATTCGACTTGATTTGTTGCCAATCCTTTGTACTTGGACAGAATTGTATATCCTGTACATGAAATATAATATATAGATAGTTTTTATGAAAAAAAGGGCAAAAACAGGTTGTAATATGTCTTATAACATACATCATATGCATATAAAATGAGTATTTATTTATAAATAAATGGTAAACGCCTAACTGCACATCATACTATATGCACATACTGTATACTGTATACATGAAACATGAACTGTCAATTTACCAGTAATATGAGACAACACAAAGTCACGGCTTTAAGATTTGGAGACATTTCAATCGGGAATGCAAGTCCATATGAATTGAAGGAAGTATCATCATCTTTAATGAAATTTTCTCCTAATTCAGACCATCTATGTGTTATCCGTCCCAGAAATTTACCATCATCCGTGTACAGAGCTAAATCATCCACAATACTCAAACCACCACAACATCCACATTCTCTTCGAGGCCCTCGAATTTTAAGTAGAGTTGTTCCAGGATGTCCATTATCAAGTATAGAATACTCTAAATAGCATGTATTAGGTTCTTGAGCAATACGGCCCAAAACATATTGATCTAGAAAACTCACGGAAACTCCCTGTTTTTAAGGGTTTGTGAAAAAAATAAATAAACAAAATGAACGTTAGTTTTTTTTCTCAGTTATGTTTTGAATTGTGATAGAGTAATTTAATACTTTTTTTTACTAGATTTATTTTGAGATTAATATCCAAAGCTCTACATTCTACACCTCATAATATGTTTATCGTTTTT
>JABASP010003624.1:0-13158 GCA_019776565.1 Sminthurinus signatus
GTACAGAAATGTCTTATTTTGACACCATGCCAAAATAAGCCGTTTTGAACTGAAATGTCTTATTTTGAGACCATGCCAAAATAAGCCGTTTTGAATAAAATGTCTTGTTTTGGCTAAAACTTTTCCTTTGCTTAATTTTGTGCAACATTAAAAAGAGCGAGGGCCACGAAGTGGCCCTCGCATCTTTTTAATATTGGTTAGTCAAAACAACATGTGCTTTTGTGTCAGTGTTTTATTGTAAACATTTGCGGTTTTGCATATCAAGCCCAAGTTTATGGCCTGAGAAACGAGAATGTGATGGAACAAAAAGTTGCTGTGCAAAATTTGATAACTGTTCAATTCCGTAAGCTTCTGTGTAACAGGGATTTTATATGTAGATAGCTTCATGTGCATTTCACATCGTACATTGTACAACATTACACATATGTATAGGTGCATACATAATATATGCATGCATCCATTATGTATCATGTACATGTGTAAGCTGATCGGAAAACATTATGTATATTGAATATGGATATGACTACAGCCCCTGCACATCCGATACCGATTAACTATAAGGAATTGGCGAGTATCTGTAATCCTCAGTCCTCAGTATCCTCAGTTCTTAGTATTATTTCTCCCACATGTACAATATATATTATATATACTATACACACATGGAGGGATACTCAATCTTTCTCTTTGCTTTCTCTTTCTCTTTCTGAATTATACATTAGCATTATGCACTATGCATTGAACTTTGAGCTTTGAGCTTTGAGCCTCAAGAGTTGAGAATTGAGGGGGCAAGTACATTTGGAATAACGGATCTGAGGTTGTAGCTCTATCTACGATATACAATATGTATAATATAAACAAGTGCCAAAGTTCTAAAGATGCAGAATGTAGAGATGCCTTTACATTTTCAAGCTTTTAGTTTGTATATCTTGTGTATATTATTTCCCATGTATGTTGTAAAGTGTACAATGTACAATGTGCATAGGAAATAAGAAATAAGAGATTGAAAGTATAATAAAATACTTTACAAAGGAAGTGGGAAGAAAATGGGTTATTAGAATAAAAAACGGAGGGAGAGGAAGAAAAAACGAAAGAAAGGAAGAGGGAGGTTTTAACTTTGGAGGGAGCAGTGTACATAATGTATAAAAGTATAAATGCAGAAAGTCTTTGCTGTGCAGTGTTCAGTGTAGATTTTATAGTGTAAGTAGAAAAGTAAAGAGGAGGATAAAAGTGGAGTGAAACAGGAGAAAGGAGGAGGATGTACCCTTGAATGATCTAGTGAAATATAAGACCGCCACAAGAAGAATTTATGTCATATCCGTTTTCCGGTTTGGTCTGGACTATTTTCCTTTGGTTTGGGGGAATTTCTCCACCAAAGATACAAAATAAAATATAAAATATCATAATAAATTCTGAATAAAGAATGAATATGTGAGTAAGTGACCAACTATTGTCTATTGTCTGACGTGACGTGAATGTCACATATCACTTATTCTCATGCATGCACACCAGAAATTTACAATGCAGTCATTTAAGAAAGAGAGAAAACAGTAGGCAGCGGACCATTAGCATTGGGCCATCTTCCAAAATAACGAACTTTGACTTTGTGCATAAACTCCACACATTAAATAAAAATCCTCTGAACTCTAGTAAAATATTGACATGAATGATTGCAGATTGCAGACGGAGGAAGTTGTAATTTTTTGTGGAATTTGGAGTTATCCAAATATCGATATCATGTGTCTATAGAATATTGAATACCAAAAACGAGTTTCTAAAAGTAAATTTAAAAAGCTTCTTTTACTTTATGCACTACAAAAATATAAACAAAAATCAGAAACACTGTCCTTAAAATAAGAATACTAGATAGTTCATAATTAATTTTAAGTTCAGGCATTTAAAATGAAAATCACCTTTGAATTTTACAAATAATAATAAAGATTGTATAAAAAACGTTTGTATATATACAGAAACAGAAAAAATAGCCTTTGAATAAAAAAAGGAAGACGAAGAAAAAAAGTGTGAGAGATGAGTTTATTTTTGGTTTTTACATACAAAATAGACTGTGGACTGTACATAGAAAGGAAGGTGACAAAAGGAGACAGCGTTCAGTATTCAGTGTACACAGAAAGTGTAAGTAGGACGGAGGTATCATTCCGACTATTGTGCAAAGTTGAATAAAAGGCAAATAAATATCCACTACCCACACATGAAAAGAGAGGGTGAAAAAGTACACTGTACACTGTACAGTGTACACAGTACATGTTACATAGAACGGCGGAGAAGAAAAAATAAAAAGGACGTGAAAAAGTGTGAACAAATGAAAAAAAAGAAGGAATGAAAAGTAGACACAAGGATAGGAATCTAGAATCTAGAATCTAGGAATAGGAGAAACACATGACTCGGAGTCAAGAGGGAAATAAGAAGAGAGTGAAAAAACCAACCACAGCACACAGAATACAACATACAGACAAATATGCATGTCACACTATACATATTCCGTATATACTTGAAGTTTAAAGCTCTTTCTTCTGTTTGAGTTGTACATAATACTTTCATGCACACCCTGTACAAAATGTACACTGTACAAGTGTAGACAGATAGATAAATATGTACATGAGTTGAAGATGGGAGATGGAGCCAGAACCAGAAGAAAGAATTGAAGAGGCGCGTCGACGGACAAACTCTGTGAATTATTCACAAGACACACACAAAGGGCAAATATAATTCAAGCTCGTCAAAATTTCACAAGTCACATGCTGAGAGAAAGTATCAAAAGACTTGGATCTCTATTTTTTTGTACTGTTCTTCTCATTCTCTTCCGCCTTTCTTTCTTTCTTTCCTTTTCTTTACATTTCTTCAAAGGACAGGATTTGCGACTCACAGCCTCCTTTACTTTACTCTACTGTACTTTCATACTGTACATTGTACATATCAATGGCAATGCCAATGCCAATACCAATACCAATACAAATACTAATTCTAATACATATAATATTTACTCTTATATTTGCAATCTTTTTGTGACTTTTCTTCTGACTTGTGAATGGACAATACAGAATGCAGGAGTGTAAAATACTTGTGTGTATATAAAATATAAATCTATGTGTGAAAAATTGGCGTGATGTGTAAAATATGTGGATATAGAATATAGAAAATAGATACAAAAGATGGAAGATGGAGTGATAGATTTTTTGTGGGTGTCTGGTTCTGGATCTGGTTTTGTAGATCTGCCGCCATCCCAAATAATATAGTAAATATCAAAAAGCAAATAGCAAACACAAAACACAGAACACCGAGCACCGACTACTGATGGACCATGACTGTAGAATACATAGTGACATGATCATGATCATGAGGATGGGGAGTGAAGAGGAGACTCTTTGGAAAAATCCAATAAGGCATGAAAGACGAATCCCTTTCCTTTTCATCATGATCTCTTGAGGGTTGGAAATTAACTTTCTCAATCATATCCCCTTTGATGTGGCTCTAAGATTTTTTCTCCTCTGGCAACCAACCACATCACACATCACACAGCTCACATCAATACATCATACACAAATAACACTCTGAAATTTTCACTCTCTCTCTTTTTCTCTTTTTCTTACACATGGATGAAGAAAACTCCAGGATTCCAGGATTCCAGGATTTCAGAATTCTAGATTCTAGGCTCCAGGCTTCAGGCACTCCCTCACTCAACCATTGACAAAATATATACTGTATACTGTATAAGTTATGTTTGTAATGTATAATGTTCCATTCACACTAATAATAACAATAATAAATGGGAATGTACCTCACTCCTTTTTCCTCCTCGTAGTCATCACCATCTTCAATCGTCAGTCGTCATTGTGGTCGCTACAAAAGTCCACTATTCACTAAACCGGCCTCATCTTCTTTTGTGTCAATTCTCTACACATACTTTTTTTATATAGCTTTTTCCTATTTGCTACCTTCATTTTTTTCACATTTCCTCTCGAAGCTCAAATCTCAAATCTCAAATCTGAAGCCTCAAGTCTCTATTCTCTATCCTCAAATCATCATTTTCTACTTGAAAAGATTGTTTCCGTCGCAGTAATTTTGAGCGCTCAACGCTCAACACTCAACACTCAACACTCAAAGCTCAATGCTAAAAATAAGAGAACTGAAGCCCAGGAACAAAAAAGAAAGGACCAAAGAGAAAAAAACAAAATCTTCTCTCTTCTCTTGTCTATTAATTCTCACTCTCATCCCATCATCCAATCATCCATTCCAGTCGCTTTCCTTTCCTCTTTTCTTCTCTTATGTTCTGTTCTGCTTGCGTCAATACTTTTACTTTTGCCGACAGGAAGTCCGTCATCGTCATCGTTTCTCGTTTCTCGTTTGAGTCGGCCTCTCCTGCTTTACACTTGAGATCACAGGACTTTTGTTTCCCTTGTTGTGTGAACGTATCAAATATCAAGTATCAAGAATCAAGATTCTGGAATCAAGAATCAAGGCTTTTGTCTATCTTCTCTGCTCAATACTTCACCAGTCACCAGTCAAAAGACCGGAAGTCTTCTCTTTCTTTTCTTTTCTTCCTTGATACAATCAAATATCAAATATCAAACACCAAACACAAAACACAAGACACAAGACAATCAAGTTTTTATACTTTGACTAGTTACTTTTAAAACACTTTTGAAGGAAAGAGAGCTCAAGTTTTGAAAATTGTAAGGCAATTAAATGAAAATGGAAGCTGATTACTTGTAAATCGTACTGGTAATCAGTTGAAAATGACGACTGTCAAGGATTTAAAATAGGAAAATGGGATTTAATTTAATGATAAAAGCTTTTTCTTAAAATATAATACATGGATTTTCATGAATGAAAATGATAATCCAATTCCTTAGAAATTTGAAATTTAAAACGAGGAAGAAAATGAGCACAAAGTAAATAAAATAAAATAAAGGGATTCAAAATTCAAAGCCATCACATTAAGCCAAAGTATAAAGGACAAATGTAATGGGATTTTCATAAATGTTTATACTTGGAATTATTTGGAATTGTCATGCTAATATAAGTATAAGCTTATAATATAAATCAAAACTCAAAATCAAAATCAAAAATATAATCAAAGTCCAGACTTCAGCTTACAGTAAACTTTTCATCCAGAACAGGAAAGTTTTGCTAGATGCTAGACAGATGATGAGTTTCTGATTGTCATTGCCATTGTTATTGTGAAGGGAGGAGGGAGGTTGTGAAAATCCTTGGATATCTCTATACTCTAGAATAAAAACTGTGCATTCAAAAAGTATCTATTGATTTCTATTTAAAAAGAAAAAGTATCATAATAATAGAAATAATAATACAAAAGAGTAAAAGAGGAAAAGATCCGAAACGGAGAGAAATTGAGTAAAAGTTTGTATTAACAATATTGATACTGATTCTGAGAAATAGAAATAAAAATACAGACATTGGAAATTGGAAGCAATTCACAGAAAATGTGAAAGTAAATAGCAGTATGAAATATACAATATATTTCATACATGCTGTACAATGTACAATCTACAATAATAACAATATGGTTGATGAAATGAGTGAAAAAATGGGCATTCCACTCTGTGACAAATCCCAAATCCTCCAACTTTACATTTGAAGCTATAGGACAGTTTCTTTCTTTTGTGTAGTCGATCCTCAAAAAAGTCCATGATCCATACTCGAAACTCTTGGGCTCTTGGACTCTTGGATTCTCGATTCTGGCATTCTTTCTTGTTGTCCTTTGTCCCTCCAAATTTTTTGTTCCTTGTTTCTATCTTTTCTCTTCTGTCTTTTCTTCTTTTGTTCTCGATTCTTTTGGTCTTTGGTCCAGATCCTGAATCGCTCATCCCTCAGCTGGATCCTGGATCCTCGATCGCTCCAGCTCTGTTTGATAAAAGATAGTGCAAAATTTGATGGTCGGTTCCCTGTTCACTCTTCACTGTTCACTCTTCACTCTTCAGTTGACTTGACTTTAGCAGAGTTGAGTTGGTCCAAGATAAAAAAAGAAGAAGAAAAGAAAAAGAGTTATACACACTAAAAATCTCTACATATGTGCACAGTGCACAGCTAAAGTTGTACATGTAAAAGGAATGGGAGGAAGATGACGAAACATATCATATCACACAAGGAGAAGGACAAACACAATGTTCAATGTTCACCATCCTCCTCAATTCTCAATGATTTCTTCTCGTCCTTGTTCTTGTCCTCTTCTCTTTCTTTTCCCATTCAACTTGTCGTCCTTTCTCCTTTCACTCCAGATTTGAGAAATGGTCCCTTTCTACAGCTTCTTGTGTGTTCTGAGTTCTGTAGTCTAGATTCTAGATTCTAAATTGTACACTGTACAGTGTACACTGTAAAGGATTCTGGTTGGTTTTTTTCCTCCTCTCTTTTTCCTTTTTGATTTTGGCACATGACCAACGGACTATCGATAGATTTAGTCGGTCCATTCCTCTCCTGCTCATCCAAGGCTAAAAACGAATTATGTGTATCTCTCTGTGCAATACCAACGAACAACGACCGACGACCGACTCACCACAACATTCTTCTTCTGTCATCATGTAGCATATACGATGTGAATGTAAAATGCTTTATCTGTTTTGGTTGAATTGAGAACTCGTGCCTTTAGGTTTCCTCTGAACTCTGAACTTTTCAACTGTTCTCAACTGTTTAAAACTTGGATCGTGGATCTTGATTCTTGACTCTTGATATTACTTACGCACATACGCAAGTGCGTGCAGAGTGCTGCAGAGATATCATCTCTTTCTTGTTGGTTTACGACTTGGATATGATGTTGACAATCTTTTGCTTAATAAGGCATGAGGAATTTGGAATTTGGGAATGAAATCCAAGCGATCCACGCAACATGGATTTCTTCCTCATCTTTCATGTTCATGTTTTACGAGGACAGAACCAGACCACGACTTTACAGTTTACAGTTTACACTTTACAGTTTTGAGTCAAACATTTAGGCTAATAAAACTAGGACAGTTTTCCTTTATCCTTTATCTTTTCCCTTCATTTTAGCCCAAATTCCGAATAATTCCACTGTTCACAATCTACAATATTTAAAGCCAAATATCAAGTTTTGAAGATAGATGACACTTTTGAAAATTCTCCTTTAGTTGTGTATCTTTTCCATTTATATATAAATGTTTATATCTATAATATAAAAGCTCTTGTAAAGATTTTTATACTTGGTTTTGGTATGTGTAAATATATAAGGGATCTTTTCCGTTTATTATGTGTACAAACATGATAAAATGTTTGTTTGTTTCTTTCCCGAGGAAATTTAAATAAATTTTATATCTCTACCCTTGAAAGAATATGATGCGACATTATCCAATTACATTTTGGTAGGATTTTGGTCCAAATTCCTATCAAATGCCATCACATTTCGATGTCAATGTGGTGTCATGTCATCGGAAGTCAGTCAATTTTCGATGAAAAAATATGGTGTCATATTCATGTCATATTTGTGTCATTTTGTGTCTTTATCGAAAAGCTAAAAAAAGTTCAAAATTTATATGACCAAGTCAAGAACAGAACCCTTGACCTATTGACCTCGTCCGAGACTTTGACCTCTGTACTAAACTGTCAATTTGGTTATGGGACAGTTTTTTCTCCTACTTGAATGAACGGTCTCGAAATTGCAATAAAATGTACAATGTATTGGAGTTATAGGTATAGCACACAAATCAAGTCCCTATACTGATATTCATGTATAGTACTTTTGAACTTTGAATTTTTATCACAACAATCGGCAAGAATATGAAATCAATATCCGACCGCATTCTGATTTCACATTGGTTTCATTTTTTCCTCTCGTTCGAAAAAAATGTTCAAGAATTGTTAGTGTCATAGTCAACATCGGATTCTCATCAAAAAGTGATGCGTTACCATGTCACCACAATTTACACAATATGAACTTCTTAGTGAGAATTGTTATGCTTTCATGTGACATGAAATTGTGGTGTCATTTCCATGTCATATGAAAGGATAAAAATATTTTATACATTTTTTGTATTAATTGACATCTTATGACACCATATCCGGTCACTTTTCGGTGTCACATGTACACATATTTTTTCAAGGGTACACACTAAAACCCATATAAGTATGTACAATATACATACGCGATATACCAGGAACCAGGAACCAGGACAATACATCAGCAACATGGAAATATTGTAGTATATAGTGTAAAGTATGATGTAAATAGACGTCCTGCATAGATCAATATGATAAATACCAATTTTAGAGAGTGGAGGTGGATTATTATCACATGTCTCCCTTTTACACCTATTTTACTATTATCGTTATTCATTATATTGAAACTGAATCCAATCAGAGGAATCTCGGTTGTAAGTTGTTGTTGCAATCTGCAATTTAATTACTATGCGATTTTACGACTGCCAATTAGACTACGTGAGATTTGAGCAATGTCAAAATCCTATGGTATGAATATATTCTTCAACTGTGTAAAATTACATCCCTAAACCCTAAAAGCAACCTGCAAATGCAAATAAAGGTATGCATTATGCATGTCTAATGTCTAATGTATATACGTACGTGTGTAGCATTTAACACAGGGCTATACTAACCTAACCTGTTGTATTTTCGAGACTAACTAAGGTTCATATTATACCGTTCCATGACCATGAATTATGAACAAGAGCGGAAGATAAAATAAATTTTTGTAACGTTTTTTTATTTCTTCAAATAAAATGGCCCTATTTACATAAATTATAAATTGTTGTTGTTGTTTTGTATTCATTCATCATAAATTATAATAGAAATAACTAAATATACTGTATACCTGCATTTTGCTGAATTCTAGTAAATTAAAAACGACTGAATAAATTTATATAGTTTATTTGAATTGCAGAAGTACTCATCACCATCATATTGTGAGTGTATGATGGCCTTAAATATACATCGCGAATTAGACTACACACTGAATTAAAGTACTTGTACAAATAAAAACCTCCACATTTAATAAATATTGTTAAATAGTCTTTTAGTATGTATTGTAGTATATTATAATTTATATACTATGTCCTAGCAGTAGTATTATAAAAGTTCAACTCTAAAGAAAATAAAATATGGAGGTCTTCAGCATGATTGCTTCATTTTGAATTTTGATCATGATTTCACTATACTGCCTAAAAAAATACTATTTAATTAACAATATTAAACAGATTGCTACTTTTAAACTTTCTTTTCATTCATTTGATTTAAAATTTAGCAATGTATCGAATATCGAAAAATTGCTAAAACTTATCAAAAACTATTCGTTTAATCTTTTAATGTATGGATTTTTTTTTGCTTATTTTATTATATTTTATGTGTTTTATTACACTTTGTATAAAAATGGTAGTTTTTTACTTTACATTTTTACTTAATTACTTTTTTCACTCTCTCTATCAGATAAATCTGTATTTTCAGCACTAGCATCCGAACTAGCATTGTCATTATTATCATTATCATTATCATTATCATTCTCATTATTACCTTCCGATTCGGAACTTGGAGAAGTTGATGATTCCTTATTAATAGGCTTGTCTTCACTTTTTTCTTGTTCAAATTGGAGTCTTCTTCGAAAAGACGGTGGATGAGGAGTTGGTCGACGACGACGAAAACCACGACGCACTGGTGTACTAGTGAGAAATTCTTTGTGCTTCATTGATCTTCCTAATCTGGGTTTTAGTTCCCTAAGGTTTCTGCTTTCAGGAGCATAAGACTCTGCAGTAGCACCCAGAGGAATGTCTGATGAAGAAGTTGATGAGGATGGTGAAGAGTCCGATTCAATGAGATTATTCATAGTAGATGGTTTACATCTTTTACTAGGTGGCTGATAACTGGGAGCCATTGTTACTCGTCTAGCACCCTGTCGACCTCTGAAGTTTCTATTCAAAGTATTAGTGACATTATTCTTATTTTTACTAGTAGTCCCATCACGAAGAGTTAATTGAGTTTGATTTTCAGAAGTAGTACTAAGATTATTTGATCCTTGAATAGCCATTCTTGATGTTGAAGTATTTTCACTTTCTCCAGCAATTGTTCTTCGTTTTCTTGTTTTTACAGTTGGTACTTTAGGTTCTTTGAATAGTAAAGTTTCTGAATTACTACCACTACTGAGAGATTGAGGAGGGGGTGTAGGAGAGCTTCGTGAGAATGGAGCCAATTTAGTTACTTTAGATGTAGTACATGAAGTTTTTTTATAAGCATAATTGGAACCAAAGGGATCAAAAACTCGAACACTTGAAGTGACTTTTTTCTTTTTGACAATCCTTAATCAAAAAAAGAAAAGAAAAACAAACACAGAGAGGAGTTAAAATTAAAACTAAATCAATCTTCTCTTGTAATATACATTATAAAATACTTTATTTTTTTTTTTAAAAAAACCGTGACTAAAATTTAAAATTTGTTGAAATTAAATGCATTCCAATAATAATTATTATTAATAAAACCTTACGTTTGATAAGTATTATGACCACCAATGAATCGGCCTTCATGTCTATTTTCTTCTCGATTTAGAATAATGTCCGAACTGTTAGAGGGAAAATAGAAAGGTCTATGTTGAGGAGGAGGAAGAGTTAGATTTTCACCATCTGATGCATTTGATGATGAACCTCCCTGTTGTTGTTGGATGATACTACTACTTGGTAACACAGCTTGACTATCAGAAGGATGAAATGAAGGATTTGATTTAACAATGGTTGTCCCGGATGTTAATGGGAAGGTTGGACGATGTGAAGATGATGATGATGAGGACATGGATATATTTTTCTTAAACCAATCTCGAGTTTTTTCTGCCCAATCTGAATTGCTACCATGTTGATTTTGATCATTCTTTGATTCTTTATTTTTATTTGTTTCTCCTTTTTTATCTTTCACCTCTCCAGTAATACTTCTAAGGGGGATACGAACAGCTCGACCACTAAAAGCACCTACACCAGATGCTGACGGTTGTTCTCCTTCAATACTGTTACTACTGCTGCTGTTATTTACATTCTTCAAAGTAGAACTTTCAGGAGAACTTGGATGGGAACTATTTGATGGAGATTTTAAAGCTTCAAGCTCCTTTGTCATTGACTCAACTGATACATCTCCACTAGAACCCATGGATGAGCACACTGTACTACATTGACTGGATTCATTTGATACATGAGAATCCTCTTCACAATCAATTTCAATTGCTTCTTCTTCCTCCTCCACTTCATCAGGATAATAATCATCTTCATCAAATTCAATAGCCGGACTACGAGGACTTGACAAATTACTTCTACCAGACATATTTGCACCTAAAAAAGTATAATGAACAAATGAAAACATTTTTAGAAATTAATAACTTTATCAAGATTTATTTTAATAAATAAGAAAAGTATACAGAGTATATAGTATTCTCACAATCGACAACAAATTAAATAATAAATAGACTTTTTATGTACATATATATATTTGTATATATACCACTATATTATTACAAAATTATAATCATACTAATAATATTATTACTACTTAAAATAGTTAAAATCCTACTTAATAAAATACCCATACTATAATGTCAATAAAATCTTCCATTTTGTATAATATTTAATACTTTACTAATGAATTATAATTAAAATAATAAAACAAAATTTAAATCATAAAAACTTACGTGATTTTAAAAGCCAATACTTTTTGCACTGATTGATTGGTAGGAAAGACTAACACCACAAGAGCTTTTTGAGAAAAAATTATCAACTATAATATTATAATGATTCACTATATTAAACTTCTCAAATAAAATGTGTTAAATTAATACGAGAATGTAGAAATTTTTGTTCAAGAAGTTTGATATACTATGTATTTAATGGAACTCTTTGAAAATTGAAAATTAAGAGTGGTTAAAGGTTAAAAATGAGAGAGTATGGAAATATTTAGAACTATGAAGGAAAAAAGATACAAAAGTATTTCCATAATATTATGCTACAGCAAATACGTCTACTGCGTAATATATTATTATTTATTATTATTGTACTCTAGTATAATATGTAGTAGATAAATTGAATTGTTACACACAAATAAGTAAGAACATTTTGTACGATATTATTATTATTTATTATAACGATTAAACACATATACTATACCTCCTATAACCTATAACTCGACTTGATTTTATGTCTATTTGTTGGGCTACTGTTTTATTAAAAGAATTTCATAATACAATAAAACGAAAAAAAAAAAAAATCATACATGTTCTTATCTTATCTATATATCAAAAGAATTTCTGAATCGGAATTTGGAATTTATAAATATGTACATAATACAATATGAGTCGAATGTTAGTATGTACATACTAGCACGCATATATCATACATTTTCTCTGGTTCCAATTATTATTTATGATGAAGTTGTGGAGAAAAAAATATACATTATGATTGTAGAATATTATTCTACAAAGTAGACTTATTAGAAAGAATTCCTGTCTAAATACGTATAATATATATAAGCAATCATACATATACACACGTTTATGCATAAATATAGGTTCTAAATTACAAATTCTTTACTTGATCTCCTGCTGATCGAAAAGACAAAAAAAATATCCATGAAAGTTGTTAAATAGTAGTATATCAATCTATAACGTCATACATAATAAGTGATGAGGAATGTTAGTAAAATATAATTGGCAAAGTGTAGGGAAAAATAAAATAAAAGTATTCAGTTTTGATGATACAGTCGTTAGTTTTTTTCACATATTAATAATGATTAATTCGTTTTTTTTTATATTTTACTATCCAAGCTTGAACACAAACAACAATAATTCATGTTCTAAATTATTATTTAAACAATATTAATAATGATAATAATAATTTCAGAAATTTACGCACAACTTGTACGAGATAGATATAAGTTTACAACTTTGAAAAGAATACTCATTACTAATTTTTTATCGTAAAAACAATATCAGCAATGATAAATAAGTTATCATATTAATTTGTCAAAGAATGTATTATTGCAGCAAAAAATATCAACTATATGATCAATAATGATGTATAATATATCAGACATCGTAAATCTGTACGACCGCGCGACCGCGCGGTTTTGCGGGTTGGGCAAAATAGAGTATCTTTTTTTGCGGGTTGAGAGAGCGGCCATTTTTTTCTTAGAAAATAG
>JABASP010003625.1:0-13157 GCA_019776565.1 Sminthurinus signatus
GTAATAACCATTTCTCTTAGCCAGAGTAATAGCCATTTCTCTTAGCCCAAGTAATAGCCATTTCTCTTAGCCCCATTAATAACCATTTCTCTTAGCCAGAGTAATAGCCATTTCTCTTAGCCAGAGTAATAGCCATTTCTCTTAGCCATAGTAATAGCCACTTCTCTTAGCCAGAGTAATAGCTATTAAAGGTGGAATGTTACAGACGCCATGACGCCTTCGGATACGGATTTTATAGAATGTTGATTAGAGAGCCCATTCAACTACAATTAGGAACAATGACAATCGTCAATGACAATTGACTATGTGACTCTTCCTTTCTTAAAGCTTAAAGCTCACTCTTTCGTAAGTATTTCTTCACTCACATTTAACGTGTGTACAGAATTGTGGATTGTGGATGAAGTGCGTATGCAAAAATAAAAATAAAGAGACGCGGTTAATAAAAAAAAACGAATTTTTGTTAGTTCTTTTGCACATTTAATTTAAATGAAAACTCGTGCAAAACCCTGCTTCAAAAGAAGTACATATTACATAATAATATAGAATACAGAAAAAAGAATGTGACTTTTGGCTTGGATTTTGGAGGAATTTGACATTTGACAGATAAAGTATTATTTTTCATGGATTATGACACCATTTGTCTTTGATTACTTTTCTCTACTCTCTACACAAATTAAATTCCACGGTAGATTTACCATTTACGTTTTACTGTTTACAGTCCATGAGCTTTTTCTCGATTTATCTTATTTATCTTTCATTTTCAATTTTTAACCTTTACATGTTTAAAATGTACACGTTTTCCAATGCACAGAATTGAGCATTGAGTATTGAATATAAAGAGATTTAGATCGTGGGCCAAAAAACAAAAAGATTGTAAATTGTAATAAAAAATATTAAATACCCTTGAACCATAAAAAATAATAAACTCAAAATTCAACTCTTGACTCTTGAGTCATAATATGACAAATTTTGTCATAAAATTCCCAATTATTGCCAAACTAATTGAAAAAAAGTAGACCGAGACGATCCTAATGGGCTTTTTCAATTGATGATCTCTCTACTGTTCAATGTTGAATGCTCAATTGTTATTTGTTGATGTTTTATTTTCAGCAAAGATCAGCATTTACATTTTGAACCAGAATAATAAAATCTATGAGTTTTGAATCCACCTGACTTTTATTTTCCCTCTGGGGGTTAGAAATTAGAAAGTTTGGAAATTTTGAAACTTTATGGTCATTTGAATTTTCAGTCTCGACATAATTTGAGAATTGTGATTTTGATACTTTTTACGTCATATTTTTACAGTAAAAAATCCTAGTGGGTGGGAATATTATGGATTATGGATTATGGGAGTTGTAAGTTGTGGGAAACTGAGGCTGATCGGGAGTCACTGAATTTCCATTTTCATATAATTTTCTCCCGTTTACAGTTTAATGTGTTGGAACAAAAATCCCCAAGATCAAAGATCCAAAAGATGTAAAAGATCCAAGATATTTATCTATTTGTACACTCTACACACACATGAGACATGAGACTTGAAAATCCTCACTTTTCTAATTTTTCTGGCGCTTTTTCGTCCTACATCAACAACTCACAACCTACACACTTGAACACGTTCAATTGTGTTGTGACTTTTGAGACTTGAGAGTTTACATTTGTACTGCTTAGTATAGCATGTACAATGTACACAGTAAAAAGTGGATATGAAGAGGAGAAAAGCTCTCTCAAATCTAGAACCTCAAATCTCGAGCAAGAAATTTTCTCTATCGGATCTATTCACAAGAGTACATGTAATATTTATTATTCAGTATTCTGCATGCTTTTTCATTTCTAGCTTTTACTTGAGCTTCTTCAGTCTTCAATCTACAATTATTTACAGTACATGTAAACATCACAATTTATACTTTATACTTTTTGTACACATAGTTTACAGTTTATAAAATTTGCCACGGTTTAGTTGATTTCCCATGTTTTGAAAAGTTGAGTACATGTTTAGAGCTAATAAATTGATGAGATGACATGTAAAAGTCTCACATTCAGACACACTTGATTATTTATCTGTCTTCTATTTTCTATCTGCTATCTTTTGCATAGTAATAATAATAATAATAATGCATATATTTTTTGTTTGTACTCTTGAACATTTAAACTGTACTTAAATTTACATTTCAATCTCTTTTCTCTTTAAGAATACTAAAATATTTAGTTGATAGTTTTAAGTTAGAAGTTGCTCAGTACGTTTGATGTTTGATGTCTGATTTATTTTCCTCCCAACTTTAAAATTCAAAAAGTCTCAAATCTAAAATCTAAAATACTTGTGTAAAAAGTAAAAAAAAAATGAATTCTGACGTCTGACTTTTGTGTCATTCTTTAAAAAGAAAAAGGAGATTTTGTCATATTATTTTAATTTTTTGGTTCCTCCCGGAAGCTCCGGAAGCTCCAAAAATCGGAAACCGGAAACCTGAAAAATGGTAAACGGGAAAAAAATGTACTAAGAATCGAGGAAATTTACAGTATCACTGCAGTAAAATTTATCTGTGTAAAATGTACAATTTTTAGACAGTAATTCATGTACAAAAATGTACAACTGTCATTCAGTTTGTAAAATGTAAAATGTAAAGATGCAAAAAATAAGAGCTTTACTTCTTTGAGAGAACATGAAATATTATGTATATATATATGTTTTAGTGTAACTTGTTCTGTTCTGTATCCTCCTTTTATTTATGTCTATTATGACAGTTTGTCATATGTCAAAATTCCAAATGCAAATACAAACACAAACACAAATCGACTTGAGAAGTGAGAACCATCCGCAATCCACAATGTAGTTTTAAGCTCACAGTTTACAATGTACAATGTACAAACATTGAGGATTAACATGAACATGAAACACGCATTTTTATTACGTGTTGGGCGTTGTGTCATGTTTATTTTTGTATATATGAAATCAAGTTTATAATCCAGCAACCTGAAATGTTATGTACAAAATGTACACAGATATAAATCAAGTTTGAGTTTAAAGGTTCAATAATAATCACAATTCACAATATCAAAAATCAAAATCTCTAGTACAGTAAGAAAAAAGCCTGTGATTATTATTATTATTATTACATATATAAAGATCATAATATAAAAAAAGAGGTAAAAAAATATAGAGGATAGACGACAGAGACGCCAGGTACAGATTACAGATTCTGGATTTTGGCCCAGTTCCCTATAATTCCTCAAACAAGTAACATGTATAATAATATCAGAATTATATAGCACAAGAAAGAAGAAACGCAAGTGCACTTTTATAATTAGAATCTGAATCAGAATCGGAATTTTCATTCAGTACTATTATACAAGTTTGCGACAGCGTGTCCTTCAACATTCTACAATCAAGATTCAAGATGAAAGAAAATATCAGGTATTTTTGTCTCATTCATTGCGAATTGCGAATGCTAACTGCTAAATGAAATGATAAAAAATGGTATGTTAAATATTAAAATAGTAAATAATAAAAACAGTAGAAGTGTAAAGTCATAAGAACTTATTGTCTTGAGTCTTGTTTTGATGTACATTTTAGTTGTTTAATCAAAAAGAAAAAGAAGGCGAGAGGTGTTAATGGTTGTGATAATCTCCTTGTTGAATTTACTCATTTACTTATTAGACGTTGGACCTTCCCTCTTTCTTTCTGCCTCCTCTTTCATCTTTCATGTACCATGCGTCAAATTCAATTCTACTTTGACGTCACAAGATAATTTAGTGGGACTTGGGATTTTTTTACCTACAATTTGAACATTAAAGAGTGGACACTGGATAATGTGCGGTGGACGATGGATGAGCAGAGAAAAGCTCTGTTATTCTGTCAGTATCAGTACATTTATGAAAGATGAAAGGGGAGGACGAGGATGAAGACGAGTTGGTTGTGGTTTTGGTTGAAAATTGGTCAGTATTTTTTTTGTGGGGTTAAACTGTCATCACTGTCATCAGTCATCAGTCATCCACCATGTGCGTGTTCAGAGTTTACTATATTTACTATTTACTATGTTTTGGTTCTGGACTCCAAGTACAGCATGTTTTCAATGTTTCTTGTATCTTTTGTGTGTTAAATGTTTACTTTACTTTTTACTTTATTTGAGAGAGCACTTGAAGGGGAAAAATTGAAGAGATACATCATGAAATGAAAAACATGAAATGATATTGAAAAAATAGGTGGTATTTTTTATACCTTTTACTTTATACACTTTATTATTTATTGTACACACTACTCATTCTAAATTCTAAATTCTAAGTTGTACAATCTACACATAAAATCTTTTATTTTTATTTTCATTTTTATTAGCTACTCTTTTATCTTTTGTACTGTACCTTGAAGATGGAACATACATAATTCATGCAGAATACAAAATACAACATACGCAAGTATTAGGTATTTACCAAGTGCATCTAAAATCTAAACTTTTTTATCATCCACAATCAACAATCAACAAAAGTGAACAAACTTTTTAGGGTAGCTTTTTAGCTTACAAGCTACGCTATTGTGCTGGTCAGAGCTGTCCGTCTGTCTGGGGCACTTTGAGACTTCATTAAAACTACAATTGGGGCAAAGTGAGACTTCATTGAAATAATGGGGGCAAAGTGAGACTCCATTGAAATTCTAATTGGGGCAATGTGAGATCGTGCTTTGCCAAGATTTAGACTTCTCGTCTTGTTTTCTCTTTTCCCTGTTCCTCTGTGGTATAAAATATAAAATAAAAGATAGGAAAATGTAGTAAAGATACTTGAGACTTGAGCCTTGAGTCAGTCGCATCGGCACTGTACCCAGCAGACAGTCAGATTCAAGATTTAAGATGTAGTGTGCAGTGGCAACTTCGCTGCTGTTCCTGTGTCTCTTCCTTTTACACAAATCCACACATGTGCTTGAAATGCTTGAAATGCTTCAATCTTGAATGAAAGCATGGACTTTCCGAGAAAACAACCAACGAGCCAACGCTAACGCGAAGAGTAACGGTGGAGTTCTTCCTCTCTCTCTTTTGCTTTGGCTACACTCGACACTCGACATTCAACATTCAACATTGTACGTTGTACATTCTTCGTAGGACGTTCTAGTGCCAGAGTCAGAGCCAGTGCCAGTGCCAGGAGGAATGGGAATTGTGAATTGTGAATAGGACAACTTTTTAGCTGCAGTTCCGTTCAGTTCAGTTTAGTTGCTTTTGAGTGGTTGGTTGGGAGTTTAGAAGCGGGCTGGAGGTCTCAATAAAAAACTAGGGAAAGATATAGAAAACACATTTCAAGTTCATCACTTCCTCTTGAATTTTCAAGCCGGATCCGAACTCCGGAATTCCCTACAACTATATTGTGTATTGTGTGTGTATCTTGAATAATTTGTACTCTTGTTGGTTTGTACTTTGTACAGTGTCCGAGTTCTCATCCTCTCAACTCTCAACTCTAGACTTTGAGCTGACAACAAACAAGTCTAAGACGTGCAAACAAATACCCCTCTCAGCTCACAATCCTCAACTCTCAATACAGATATCTACCTCTTGAAACGGCTGTCATTATTTGTTGTGACTATTGTACACATTTTCTGTGAATACTTGGCTTGTGTATTGTGTATTTTGTATTTTGTATTGTGGATTGGATTGAATTGGATTGTGACGACCTTCAAAAACAAAAACAAATACAAACACAAACACAAACAAAAAATTCACACATGAATTGCATGTCCATTGTAAATTGTCCAGCCGTTTTTTCATTGTCTCTTCTTCACCAAAATCAGCATCAGCATCAGTGATTCGCAAACCTCAAAAGCTAATAAAAAAAGTTGTGGATTCTGGATTCTGGCTTCTCAAAATCAGAAAACTCTGTAAATAGTAAATAGTAAAGAATCAAGGAAAGAAAAAGTAACTTTAATTTCTCTATTGTAAAAAAAGAAAAGAAAAAGTAAACAGTGAACAGCTGATTTTTATATTGAGATTTGTAGTTTTAAAAGACTTTTAACTTTGAACAGTTTTAAACAGTTTCCCTCCTTTTGCTACAACCAACAACAAACTATAAATTATAAATTCTGTAATAAAAATAATATTTTGTTGACTGAATTAACAGTTAACATGTTAAATCTTAAATTAGGTGGAACCACGCACCACGCAGAAGAAATAAAAAGATTTTAAAAGAAACATTTTAATTTCGCGGATCCGCTTCTGCTCCGCTCCGCACTGTACTGTTCTCTTCTATTCTGGCTTTTCTAACCTTTACCTTCATCTTTATCTTTAGTTCTGAGTTGTACAGGCTCAAATGAGTCGAATCAAAGCAAGTCGAGTTGAGTCAAACGGAGTTGAGTTGAGTTGAGTAGAGTCAATTGAAGTCAAGTGTTCCGTGTCTTCTCGTGTCCTCCTGTAAATAAAAAATAAATATACTTGAACAGTGCACAGTGAACAGTTTACTCTCCTCCATCTTCTTATAAAAAATACAAAATATACTTCTTCTGCCACACATTACACACACAGAAAACATAAACTATAAACTATAAACAGAATAGAGAATATGGAGCGGGATTGGTGCATATGTGTTGTTTTTACACTTGACGCTATCTCTGGCTAACGTTGCACACGGTGATTTTTTGGTGAGTGAAGAGTCAAGAGTCAAGTACATGGGAGATGGGACATGTTGTGCACATAGAAATAAATGGTTGGGGTAATAAGAGTGAGTGCTTCCTTCCGTTTTCCCTTCCTTCGTGCTCTGCTCTTTCCACTTTCGGCTTTCGAGTTTTGAGATTTGAGATTTGAGTTGTAAGTGCTGAATGAGCAGTGAGGAGTGAAACCGGTGTAGTATTTTTCGAATTTGGAATTAAGAAGGTTGGATGTTGGATGTCATCTGCAGAATGCTCTGTGTAGTTTGTACTCTCTCCTCTTTGCGGGACCACACCAAACTCCAAAATATAAAATAAAATAATATAAAGACTAAAGACTACAAAATACAAACTACAGACACAAGTTTTTGGGCAGCCGTTCAAAATCTGTTATTTTGGACCTCAGCCATTCTTCTCATTCTTCTTCTACCTATTTCCCATTTCACGTGTACCTCTTGTCTTCTTGTCTCTTCAGAGTACAGTGTGCAGAGTACATTGAGAATTGCACATACTAAATAATACCACACATTAAACATTAAACATTAAACAGGAGACGTTAGACGTTAGACATTACGCCGTTCACAAACTCCACATTTTACATTTCCTCTCTGCTCTTTTCCGTCTGTCCACGCAATCCGAAATCCGTATCCGAAGCAGAGTTATCCATGAACCTCGCAACTCGTACTCGTAACTCGTACTCGTAAAAAAGTCATTTGAGCTCACTAGTTAATCCTCAGCTTTCATCAACAAACATCAGCATCAGCCGCTTAACTCCTCATATCAAGTTCACCCATTCTAGTCACAACATCAACAGTCAACAGTCAACACTCATCCACAATCTACAATCTTGAATCTTGAAGCTAGATTCTACTTATTTCCCAGCTTAATACACAATACACAAAAAACAGTAGAGAAAATTATCTAGAGACAAAAGACACACGGGGGAAAAGGTTGAAAAAAAGATGCTTACATCTTCAGTATTCAGAGTTTAGTAATTATGACGAGTGATAGTGTCTAGTAAATAATGCGGATTGTGCAGATTTTCCCCAGATAAAAGGAAAGAGAAAGCTATTGGAAAAGGTGACATTTTCAACACTCTCATCAGTCAGCAGTCATCAGTAATCAGTCATCCGCAATTTAGTTTGTTAAGAAAAGTAAATGAAAAGTAATTCTGTAATTAGCTGGTGAAGAGTGATAAAAGATAAAAGCTAAAAAATAAAAGATAAAAGGTTAAGAGTTGAAATGCTGTGATTGTGATCTACCTCAATAAAAAATACTGTGGTGATTTTTACTTTGATGTAAAAGGTGAACAAAAACGTGTACAGTGTAAAGATTTTAGAGCATGGAATATGGAACTTTTGGATCCGTGCAAAAAAAATAATAATAATAAAAATGGTGCTGTGTTAATGGATGTGAGTGAAGATTCAAGATGAGTTTGTACTAAAATAGCTGTACAGAGATCCATGATTTGATGGACTATGAGTTCCACGGAAAAGTATGAGGGGCTCTTCAAACTGACTTTATTCAATGAGTCCACAACCACAACAACAACCACAGCAAAAACTCCAGGAATTTACTCTCGTGAAGCTGTTGACAGGTTGTGGGACGGTTTCGGCTCCGGTTCTGGTTTTGGTTCTAGTAATTTAAATGGTTTAGGCCTCCTCAATAATTTTGACAATGAAACAATTTCCTCAACAACGACGACCTCCATCTTGCTGGGCAATGATGGGATTTCTGGTATTTTTAATGATGTGAATGTGAGTGTGAATCTAAGTGGAAGTGTTGGTGTTGGTGTAGGTGAAAGTGAGAGTGTGGAGAATAGTTTAAACTACTGGGCCCTCCTCACGCTCATCGTCCCATTGTTGGCCGTCCTGGGGAATCTTTTGGTCATCCTCGCCGTGAGGAATGAGCCCCGACTCCAGACTCGAACAAATTCATTTTTATTATCACTCGCGGTTTGTGACTCCCTCGTGGCTCTTTTGGTCATTCCCCCGTCCTGCATCGCCCTCGTCACAGGTAAAGCAACTATACTTTTATTCTTTAATACTCTTTTCTCTCCAGTTCCTATTCATGCAGTTTGTAGTTTGTACTGGTTCTCCCCTTTATCTTTCCCGTCTCTTGTGCCCAATTATCCCTTTCTCTCTGTCTTTTTCTCTACAATATTGTTTACACTGTAAAATACACAAAATATACAAAAGACAAAAGACAAAGGACAAGACAACAAACAACAAAAGTAAGAGACGGTGACAAACACACATGCGACTGCGAATACAAATACAAATGCGAATGGTCGAGAATCGAGAACACAACTTAATACAGTTGAGAGTTGAGAGACTCTGAGTTTGTGCATTATACATGATGTATTATGTATTATGTAACAACTCTGTATCTTTTCTCTTTTCTGCCTGGAACTGAAACTCCAACTCGGAACTGGAGTTGAGAACGTGGAGAGAGAGAGAGAGAGAGAGAGAGAGAACGTGCACAAAAAATCAACAAGACAAAAAATAATAAATAAGAGGCACACGAGTCTCTTTAATCAAGTCAAGTTAAGCCCTATCGCACACACTACACACTAGAAAATAGATGCTAGACATTACACGGTAAAAAAGGTAATAGGTCGGTTGTCGGTTGCGGGGTGAAAAACTGAGGGAAAAAACAGGAGAAATTTATGTATAATGTATAATGTATCCTCGTCTCTAATGGAGAATTAATAGCCCAAAGTTTCCAGGCCACATTATAGATTGTAGATTGTAGATTGTAGACTGGAGATACAAAATATGCGAATCTGAATGTGCATTTCCCCATTTCCTCAAGAAAAAAGGAAGAGGCTCCTTTTTTGTCTTCCTTTGTCTTGTGTTGGTAATGATGATGATTTTTTTCTTTCTTTTCCTCTTGTTGGTTTGGTTTGGTGTGGTTTGGTGTGGTCGGTTCTTTGGGTTAGCTCTAGCTGCTCTAGACTGCCTCAGTTCTGAGTTCCGAGTTGATGATATGAAAAGAAAAAAGTGGATAATGAAAACATGGACTTTTATGTACAAAAAGTACAAAGTACGAGATTATATGGAAAAGGTCCGTTTTTCTATCTCCTCCTACTTTTACTTTTACTCTGCCCTCTTCTCTCTCTTCTCTCTTGTCGTAATTCTTCTGGGTTCTGGTTCTACTGTACTCTGTGTACTGCTAGAACCAAAGGAAACTCCAGCATCGAGAACTCTACTTGTTTCATCCAGAGAATAAAAACGGGAGCTGGAGAAATATAAGAGCCGTTACCCATTTCAATATTTTACTCGGAAGCTTGAGAGCATCTAAAATCTAGTATCTAGAATCTAGAATCTCAGTTTTACCCATACAATTCCTTTTTTCCACGACTTGAACCTCATAAAGTGTTTTACATACAAAATCCGAATCACAGCCAGAATCCGAATCAGAGTGAAAGTGAGAATAAGCAAAGAAAAAAAAAGAGTAAACTGGCGAAAAAACGCTTCCTTTTCGGCCTGGGATTTCCTCTTTTATCATCCTCATTCTCCTTCTCATCCTCCTTCTCATTCTCAATCTTGTTCTTTTTCTTACTGTGTTTTCATCCTCTCGATTCTAAACTCTCGACCATTTACACTATTCACTACTCCCCTTCTTTCCCCTTTCTTTCCCTGGTGTTTAAAATCTAGAAGATAGAATCTAGAAGACAGGAGATAGAAGATGGAAGTAGCATCTCAAGTGAATCCAACTCAAAACTGAAGACTGAATGACTCAGAAAGCTGCCTTGTCTTTGGTTCTCTTTCCGTCTCTGTTTTTATCTAGTATCTAGTGTACTCTGTCTGTTTTCTGTTTCTCTTTTCTGTTTGTAGTTTGTAGTTTGAAGTTTGTATTCATCCTCCATTTGTTCTTTTCTGCGTTCTCGTGAGACGGGAGACGGCCGACTAGATTCAGATTCAGATTCAGAACCAGAACCAAATCCAGATCCAAAGGATTCCGAGGAAATACAAAATACAAAGAAAGACGGATGAATACTGAATAGTGAATAAAAGTCAGAAGAGTATGCTTGAATTCTACAGATGAAATGTACCTATAACCTATAAAATGGGTAGTATATGATGTATTGGAAATTGGATAGAAAGGAGAAAATAACATGAGTTCTTTTCAGGAATGAGAAAGCCCATTTGCAACTTTGAGTCGAGTTTTTTTTTTCTAGAAAATTGAAAATGCATCTCAAGTCAAGTGAGAAAATCAAGTATTAGTATCATGAAAAAAAGAGGAGGAACAAGTTAATCTCGGAAATTAAATCAGTCAAGAATCTAGAATTTAGAATCCAGAATCTAAAATGTATTTGGATATTGGAAAGTGAAATGTAAAATCTGCTTGAGCTAAAACCTAAAATGCTAAAATCTAAAATGCTCAAATGAAGCGAGAGATAAATCATTTTTTCCACGAGGATTCCCAGAATTCTATATGGATTCACAATTCTCAATTCAAAATTCAAAACAGATCAAAGTCAAACTCACAAACTCTTATTCAAAGTCAAGAGCATTTTCTCAAGCTTCAAGCTTCAAGGCTCAAGACATTTGTTTTCCTTCTGTGTTTTTATTTTATTTTTATTTTTTGGGGTGTTTCTGCAGTCTGCACTATTTTTGTATATAAAAAACATGTGGATTTTTATTAACCTATTCCGCCCTGAATTAAAGGAGCGTAGCTAGAGCTTAGTTATTAAAATTGTTATAACTAAACCGACCCTCCTTAACCCCAATCTGAAACGGTTGCCATGGTAACAACCATTGTGCAAAAAATTTTCACGCTGGAGATTACCATCGTCCGGACGGAATAGGTTAAATCTGCAAATTTTCAATGTGTTTCTAGAAAAACATACAGTTAGATAAATGATAAATACTTTGATTTCATAATGATTTTCCGATTTATTCCGATCCCGTTTCTTTTCTTTTATACATGTTTTTTGTTTTATCTTTTGTCGCCCGTCGCCCGTCGCTCTGCCTCCATTTACCATTTGCGTCATGCTAATTAAACGGGGTTTAAATAGAAACACTTTTCTATTTTGTACGGCTTTGGGTGGATTTTAATGAGTATCTAGAATCTAGAAGCTCACGTGTCACAAGTTAAACCAAAAACTCCCACATAAATCCATTTCCCCCCATTTTTTACACAAACGGACTCTTTGATCTTTGATCTCTGAACCCAATCTCTAATTTACCAAATCCGAAATCCCAATAACATGTTACATAAAAAGTTACAAGATAATATTGACACTTGACATCTCTTGAACTGTCGTCATTTGTATTTTGTATTTTGCAGCAGAGTACTTTGTCTTTGTGTTGATTCTTTATTCTTGAGTCTGTCTCCAACAAGTAACAAGTATTTACATAGTTTATTTGGTATTTAGTCAAGTCGATCTATATAATCGAGAATCGAGAATCGAGAATCAAGAGCTGTGAGGTAAATAAAATAGTAAATACTACAAATCTCTCCCTTTGTTTTGTTTTGTTTGAACAACCAATTGTTGCGCCTCTTCTTTCTCAGAATCTGAGTCTGATGCAGATTCGGATTCGGATTCAGCTTCTGGTTTGTGGTTGAGGGCTGAGGCAAGGTGTTTATTATTTATGTACATGTGCATGTGGTTTCTACTTTCTAGCTTCTTGTTTCTAGTTCTTCTTCCTCTTCTCCTGGTTTCAATTTCCTTTGACTTGTATAATCTACACAGCATTTTGTTTTTGCATTTCGTGTATTTCATTCAATATTCTCCTGTAAAAACAAACCAAGAGATAAAAGATAAAATACAAAATACAAATACAAACTGAGTCGTCAGTCGTCAGTCATTGGACGTATTTAGTATTTACAATTTACATGTGTATTTAGTACAAGCTTACGTTTCCCTCGCGTACTGAGGGATAGGAAATGCACAGTGAGGGATGACGAGGGATAAATGAGAAGTGAGGGAAATGAAGTAAAGAGGTACCCTCATCGTACTTCTTTGCACATTTACAGTGCATTTGATACTTGCGCTTCGCGGGTACGCATCAAAACGTTGGCTGATGGTTTTTGAATCCGAAATCAAGCTATTTTTGAAAATTAGAATATTTTCAATTTTTTGACATGATTTCTTATGTACAATATGTCAACAATTTCCAGACCCCCTTCAATTTTTTAAAATAACTTTTTTAATATGCAATATGTCAACAATTTCCAGACCCCCTTCAATTTTTTAAAATAACTTTTTTATATACAATATGTCAACAATTTCTAGACCTCCTTCAATTTTTTAAAATAACTTTTTATATACAATGTGTCAAAAATATACAGGACCGCCTTCAATTTTTTGACATGATTTTTTATATACAATATGTCAACAATATACAGGACCCCCTTCCATTTTTTAAAATAACTTTTTTGAATGTACCGTGTGTTTTAAAATTTTTGACCCCTTTTGACTTTTTTAAAATGGATTTTTAAGGGTCATACATACGATAAAAAAATTTGAACTACAACTTATGTTCTGCTGAAATACGACGTCTTAGCCTCCTAGTGAAGCGAATATGAGGGACAC
>JABASP010003626.1:0-13156 GCA_019776565.1 Sminthurinus signatus
ATCATATCATATACTTCTCTAAAGCAGCAATTCTGTCTGTCTGTTCGCAAAGTGGTCGAAGGAAAGGTCGGAGGTTAAAATTAATTGTACCGTTGGACAGAGCATGTGCCCTTTCCCTATAAAAGCACCCATGACCCAGGTCATCCGATGACCTTTGAGGGTATATCCCGGGTCAGGTCATGTACGCCCGCATGTGCATATGCATATAAGGTATATACATGCATACGTAAAACTACGTCGTTATAGTCCGCTCACAAGCTCAGTCATATACAAACGTTGGTAAAACGTTTTGCGCATTAACATTGAGTTTGAATGTTCGCGGGACTTTTTGGCGGGAACATTTACATTTTTAGCGATTACAGCGCCATCTCTTGGTGACCTGAGGAACTAATGTCTGGGTCAACTTCACTTTAGTTCCGAGGTCAAATCATAGATGGCGCTGCTATGAACTCACTTATATACTTGCTCCATGTAATGATACAAACCCTGTTTATTAAAATAATCCCTCGCAAGCTAAATCATCAAACGTTGACAAAACGTTTTGCGCATAAACATTGAATTTGTATGGTGGCGCCGGCTAGAATTTGGCGGGAAATTGAAAAATCCAAGGATGTCTTCCGAAAATTAAAGGATGCTCAAAAATGGCGCCAAGTTTGAATTTCAGCGGGGAATTTTAATTTTAGCGGGAAGTTTGAATTTTAACGGGGACTTTTAATTTTAGCGGGAAGTTTGAATTTTAACGGGGACTTTTAATTTTAGCGGGAAGTTTGAATTTTAACGGGGAATTTTAATTTTAGCGGTAAGTTTGAATTTTAACGGGGACTTTTAATTTTAGCGGGAAGTTTGAATTTTAACGGGGACTTTTAATTTTAACGGGGACTTTTAATTTTAGCGGGAAGTTTGAATTTTAACGGGGACTTTTAATTTTAGCGGGAAGTTTGAATTTTAACGGGGACTTTTAATTTTAGCGAGAAGGTTGCATTGAAGTCCTAAACAAATCGTCCAAGAATTTACCGCCACATGGTGGCGGGTGACGGCTAGTACAATATAATGTAATAAATAATAATATGTAATACAATAATAATGCAAATAGTTAATAGCTAAAACTTTATTTCCCACTGCGGAAGAGAGAAAAAAAGTTATTATATTTTATTGATTTATTGATTCGTTCATGGAAAATGGAAACCAACCCTTATTTTTATTTTTATTCGTAGTCCTTTTTCGTATTTCCACAGTATACAAATATTTGTATATTTTGTATTTTGTATTTGGAAAAAAAGAGTCATAATAATTATTAATTATTATTGTTTTTTTTTCTATTATTTGTCGATTATTTCTGGATCGAGTGCAACATAATCAATGGTTGACATTATTATCATTATCGACTCAATTATTGAGGTATAATAAAAAAGTTATGGTCAGGAGCACCCATTCAGTTTCCTTTTATTTTTCTACATTGTATTGTTTACGCCATCATATTTTTATACTCCTAATCAAACTTGTGGAATAATCCATTTTTTTGGAAGAATTTAACTCTCATATTGACCATAAACTGTATTATGTAAGCCATAAACTGTAATACATAAAAAAAGATATGAGACAAAATATTAAACGTACTTGTAAAAGTAGTAAATTTTCAGTCCATGACTAGAATCTAGAAACTAGAAACTATAGCAACGTAAAAGTAAAATTAAGGACAAACAGTTTATAGCTCATTCGCCCCCATTTTCTTAATTATCTCAACCTCAAACACAAAACTCCGTTTACTCCGTACTCGTTCTTTAGTGTATGAAACTATAAAGCTCTTTTCAGAATCCCCGGAAACCTAAAACACAAGCGAATCATTAAAAATTACAATCCTCGGGGTAAATGCAAAAGGTAAATCCTTGACCATTGACCATTTTGAAATTGTGAGCTTTTAAATTCTAAATAAATCCTTTATTAATTTATTTGTAAAACAGATAATATATTATATTATTTGATATCTGTTTGAAACTTGTAATGTGTAAATTCTTAGGATTCAACTTTTCTCCAAAATCCAAAATTGAGGGATAATCAAACATAGTTTTAGTATTTGAAATTCGGATTTGGATTCGGATTTCAATTTGTTCAGTTCTCCCTTCTCCCGATTAAAAAACAGAAAAGTCTTTCGACTATGGATTGTACATTCGAGCTGGCGTGTCTACACTGAGCTTACAGTGAACAATGTACAAAATCTACTGCCTCGTTTTCAAACTTTGAAAATGATAAGCGAGAGAAAAGCTGGGTATTGAGAGGATTGAGTCCTGATTGTGAGTTGAGTTGGGTTGAAATGAAATGATGAAGAAAGAAGAAGAGTTAAAACCCGTAACAAATCAGAGCCACGTCCCGAGCACGGCGTTCATTCATTTGTGCCTCGACTTTGACTTTGACTTGACTTGTGTGCAGTGTGTAGTGTAGAGTAAAGGTAAAAAATCCGTTCATTCTTCATTTCTCAATTGGAGTACATTGAAAGGCGGAAAAAATTGACTCTCTCTGTCTCTCTTTTCTCTCTTTATTCGTTTTCTCCCTGAGAGAAGCAGTCAGGTCCTTCAAGTGCAATTACAATTTTGATTTCTCTCTCGCTTTCGGTCTAAAATGTAAAAACTGATTTCTGGCCATTGCTGCACTGCTTGAGTATTGATGAAGGATGAAGTTTGAAGCTTGGAGTTTCGAATTTTGACTCCATAGACTTTCAACTGTACAAAATAACAATACTTAATGATGGTGGCTATAACTACGGATACAAACTTTTCATCTCGATATACAATATAATAAATGCTGATGCTGGGTGTATGTCCAGGTCTTCAAATCGATACTCACTTGACTTAATCATCATCATCATCCATTTCTAACGTATGACTAATGGAAAATACAATGAGCAGACGAGGAACTAGGAAACATTTAATGTAATCCTCTATTCTATATTTTGTACACTGTACACATTTCCTCTTCTCTGCTGTGATCAGTGGTCACTGTATAATGTATAACTGAATATTGTCTATTCTGTATTCTGTGATCTGTGTACAAATTGTAGTATTCGGTATTTGGTACTTGGTGATGGATATTTTTCATCACAAATTATTACAAGTTAAATTCTCGAATGTTGAATATTTGACTACAGAATTTCATCATTTGTATATTTGTGTTTATATTTTATGTATCCACAATCGACAATCGACAGTGTTCGTGTTCTTTGCGCTGTTTTGTTCTCCCAAATTCCTTCTCAGTCTCAAATCTCAAATCTCAACTGCAGAATGCAGACTCATGAATATCTGTACATTGTACATTGTACATGGTAGGTTAGGTATAAGTACTAGTATTATTAGTATTATCCTCACAGTCACACTTCTCCTCAGTCCTGAATTCAGAACCCTCCAATCTTTCACGCTACAACTTGTTAAAGTTAAGTACGAGTTATCAAAATTCAAAATTGGATTTGGAATTGAAAAGTGAAAAAAAAGTGTGAAATTTGATTGATGCACGCACATCGTAAGAGGTATTGGTTGAATTCACGCACCTCTGTTTTTTTACTCTATACTCTTTACATGATAGTCGATTAATAAGAATAATAATCATTGTGACATGGCAAAAATAACACAATAATATATAGGAAAGTTGTGGTAGAACTTATGTATTTTTTCTGCATTTTTTCTACTTTTTCCGAGTGGTTTGAGTATATTGTAGCTTGTTCTAAAAATAATAAACAAAGTAAATAAGTCAAATATTTACATGGGTAATTTGTAATTTGTAAGCACGTGGATTGTGATAATTGGTTACATTTTTTTTACTTTTTGACTCCCAGCTTTCATTCGTATTTGACATTTAGAATTTGGAACTTGGAACACGTTGATTATTGATTATTCACAGCTGAAATACCAAGTACTAAAAAATGCAATAAACTATACCAATTTTCCGTATCCCGAATGAGGAAAAGTGCATGAAGCATAAAGCATAATAGATGATGGATAATGGAGAAGATGGTGAGCGCACTTCAACTGGTGACTGAGTAACTCGTAACTCGTAGTAGTAACTCTTAACGTAATAATAGCACCTCATCACCATGATTATGGTGATGAGGAGGATTATCATTATAATTTGTCTAGAGTTTGACGTTTGGAGTTTGAAGTTTGGAGTTTGGAGATGCAGAAAAAGCATAGACACAAGTAAAGTATTATACACTGCACATAATATAATACTTTAGGAATGAAAAGTTGTAGTAGAGTAAATAATATACTTGCAATTATTAACTCAATTCTCGGTTCTCGGTGGCTTCATCGTCTTGATTCTTGATTCTTGGTATTTAACTTGATCATATCCCATCGATCTGTATACATGTACAAGTAACAGTTAACATTTAATATGAAAATGTACCTGCATAATCTGTTATATACACAATATACATTATACATACTACATACTTACTTATTACTTCTTATTTACTTGTTATCTCTGATGACTCTTGAAGCACTCTATTAAAAACTATTTTGTAGGCTCTTTTATTCTTCAGCAGAGTTTCTACAAATCGTACATATTAGATGGATGGATGGAAAAGGTGAATGGTGAATGGTGAATGGTAAACAAGTATAATAATAACTTTCATCCGCGTCATTCACAATCCCAGATCCCAGATCCTAGAAAAAAAATCCTGAAATGGAAGCACCCAGTTAATGGGTTGATTGAGAGAAGAACAAGAAGGAGAGAAAAAAAGATATTTATCTCCTCCGTACTCCGTACACCTCATGCCTCTTGCCTCATACTTTTTATACCTTTACATTATACATACTTATATACTTTGAATAACTTGTTCGCTCTTTCATCTTACATCACTTTGAAATCTGACTACTCATTCACTCACTCACTCACTCACTTGATCATCCAGAGTATTTACAAGTATTTAGTATTTATTTATGTATACCTTTTATTGTATGATACTATACGAATTACGAATTATAGTATTATGAAAGTATACAATGTACAATGTACAAAGTAGTTGTCTATGAGTTTATATACCATTTATGAACATAATATTTTCTGTACAATTAAAAGTGAGCAGTTACTTCTATACTTGTGTAGAATAAGTTTTCATGGTACAAAATATGAATCAGATTGGATTGAATGTTCAAAGTTTTTAATGTATTCTCTATATTCTCCCTCTCATCTCACATCTCATACAGCCAAGATCATAATGAACCAGCAAGAAAAGAAAAGGAAAAGCAGAGGGGGATGAAGAAGTCTAGTTATTAGTTACTACTTGATGATGATGATAATACAGAGTGGAAATACCATGACATATCTCGTACCTATATAATAATAGTATACTTATTTAGATATTCATTTTTTCCTTCGCTTCATCTTTTTTCTCCTTTCTCCTTTTCGCCCGTGTGAGTAGTGAGTTGTGTTGTGTTGTGTTGGTAAATCATTCAGAGTTCATCAGTAAATGGATTGAGGACTCAATTCTCAATTGTAAGCCCAGTAGTAAGTTTTCATCTCATTATCTAACCACTAATTGAGCTCGAGGAGTCGAGGAATCGAAGAGTCGAGGAATGTTGAGGGTTGAGGGCAAGCAAACTTAAAATCATAATACTCAGGCTCAATGCTCAATGCTCATGAGCATATTCAAATTCAAATCCAAAGAGCAAATGAAAGAGAAAGAGCAATAAACACTGCACTCTTGTCTCTTGTTTATTGACGGTTGCTGTAGATTGTAGATTGTAGACTTTAGATGAGGAAATAAACATTTCCCTGTTCATCATGATGATGGTGAGAGGATTGAGTAATTTTACTAGAGATACTTGCATCAACATCTCTATTTAGTGTTTAATAGACAATCCACAGAATGCACAGTGTTTTGTAATAATAATAATAATGATAATATACAAATAGAATACCAAATATTACATGATGTATTATGCATTTGCATATGACTTGGAAATTTTACTCTTCACATGAGGCTGGAGTCCTGAATCTTGAACTTCATCGATCTACGACTCTGGCTTCATCGATATTTCTTGTTGTATTTTTTCCACATGAAAAGCATCTATAGTCTGCAGTCTACAGCCTACTGTCTACATTGCACATGTAATTTATTATATTTTTAAAATCAGAGCCGATCAAAGAGTTGAACTTGAACTTGAGAATTGAGATGCAGAATACATAACATGTGAAATGTACAGTGTACAAGTATTAGCATTATTATGCAGTTTGTGACTTCTCCTGCCTACCCTCATACTTTTCCAACATTTCAACGCATTTTCTCTTTTCTCATCATATTTAATCATGTTGTAATGATGTGAGATGTGAGAGAGAGAGAGAACAAGATCAAGTTGCAACTTTCCTCGGGCTTAGATAGCAAACAAACAAACCTATGCTCATTTTCCATTTTCTGTATACTGTATGCTGTATTTAAAAAATACCTACATTATGAATTATAAACTATGGACTATGGAGGATTGAGAAGGAATTAAGTGGCCAGCTAAAAACTAACTGCTTACATAGAAAGTATTAGCATCTGTAAAAATTGTTAATTATATTTAAAATCTAAATTATACATTGTCATTTTATTTTGTGCATCTCTCGTCCGTCTTTTCTGACGTTTTCTGTCGTAGATAAGTCTATCTTTTTGATACATCTGTAACCAATTACAACATCCGAGGTAATTGTACTGGTAGCTCGTAGTTTGTGCATTGTGCATATATCAAGCTAAATAAATATCATTTTTACCCACAAACTATGACATAAGACATAATATAGAGCTTACAATGTACAATGCACAAAGTGCACAACATAATACAAGAAGAAAATAAAAGTCCAACTTTGAACTAGAGAAATTCACGTCGTTCAACCAGGAGCCAGCCAACAATGTTTTTTCCTGTAGTCTGTAGTAGTTCAATATGTATCAGTTATCAGTTATCAGGTATGAGCAATCAACAAGGAATGAGGAATGAAAAATATGCATCAACAATCTACATGAACAAAATGAGAATAATGAATAAAACGAATACAAATTGTATGTACACGACTCATCGTTTAACCTCCGCCATTCTGTAGGTTGAAGGCACGTACTCTATTTATTACAAGACACAAGACGGGAGTAACACACATGTAAAAAAACGTCGGCATTTTCTATAGTCGGTTGTCGGTTTTCTGTGCTTGAATGTTGAATGTTGAATGAAATGGACTCGAGACTCAAATAACATGTTACGAATATAAATAATAATACAGATTCTTGTACAACTTGTTTATTTTCCTATTACTGTAAATACTATAAGTACATACTGGAACAATTACAACTTGATTTTTGATTGTTGATTGTATTGTACATTGTACATTGTGTTTTGTGTTGTGTAGATTCCATTCAAATGAGAAAAGATAAAGCCAAAGGTAACTTGTAAATAAGTATACTTATCACTCGTACTCTTACTTAATACTTGTTACTTGTCATTTACTTGAAAATAAAGTAGAATTAAAAAACAAGGGGTAAAATGAGACAAACTAAGAATTATAATTCCGAAGAAATTAGCTCGTCTTTTGTTATTCTATATTTTATCAATCTTGATCTAATGGTGTAGACAGATTGTAGGTTTTTTATTTATTTTTTCAACTATTTCACTTTTTATTTAAATCAATTAGTTTTAAACACATAATTTTTATAACTATAGTTTTTTTTTAATATTTTTACCACTTCACATTTCTTGTCTTTTGGTAAATCATTGAAGAAGCATAAATTTATCATATTCAAGTTTCAAGTACCTCAAAACTCAAAACACTGAAAACGTTTATATGTCATAATTTCATATCATCAATGGAAATAGTCTGTACAAAACTGTTGTATAGTACTACTAAGCTTTTGCATTAAGAAGCACAACGAAGGGAACAATAAAAAGTTCACTTTCCACATGTAAAACCAACAACAAACAACAAGTTTCCATAGTTCACAAATATGATGGACTAATCTTCATCCGGAATTCATCACATCACATCCCGAAAACGAATCACGGAAATGGGCCAAATTGTTTTGCCAAAAGGTATTCTGTTCCTGGGATAAATGTGATTTTCCCACCACATCCCTTTTTGATGGAGCGTATCGTATCATGTTTGACTCTTGTGCTAAGTTCCTCCGTATCAAATACGAAGAGTGGTGTGTAGTTTTTGGAAGGAGGGAGACAAAAGGATTTCCCCTTGTGATTCTTCCCCGTGAATACTGTCCAAGGACTTTTCCCAGTAATGGCCAAAGAACGAATGTTCTTATCCAGTTCCAATTTTGAGACATCCGAGAAGATTTTTTCTTCACTCCCTTGAAAATAAGTGCCCGTGTACATGGTGATGGAGTCATCTCGAAAATTAGAACCATTACCCGCAAAACGAATTGATAGTGGTTGCCTAGACAAAAGGGATAATATACAATTCCATCAATTTTTTACATGAAATCATTTCATTTGTATTTTGTATTGTATACTTTTTTACTTTCAAACATCGGATTTCCATTCAATTTATTTTCTTTTGTATTCTGTACAATATAAAATATAATACAAAATGAGAGAATTTACCATCCGTCAAAATCAAAGCATTTCTTTTGATTTGGTTTGTACATGTACTCCATTTTTCCGTTAGTCCCTTGATTATAGTACTGAAATTCATAGAGTAGCCACCTGGACGTAAAAACAAGTAAATTGTTAATAACAAATTGTAAATCCTCAAACTCCCCAAAGCTCAATTTTGTGTATTTACTATTGTGTACAATTTAAAATACTTTCAAGTATTTATGACCATTCTACAAAATAAATAAATAAAATGTACAAAATAAATTTATATGAATAATATTAATATTACGTACGCTCCTGTTAGGCAAACTTGATAGACGGCATCATGCAGCCCGTCTGTATCTCCTTCCAAATCTGGATTATACGTCTTGTTGAAACTAACTTTACCCTTTTCACTACCTTTTGCACCATAGTACAGACTTATCTTTTGAGTTGTATCTCGAGCAAGAGCGGGTACTGCCACAACCACCACCACAAGAACAAGAGCACACACCGTGTACAATGACTTCATTTTTTACTAAGACGAAATTTAATCTGTATAAACAACATAGTAAAGAGAAACAAAAAACAAAACCCAAATAAAAATTGCACATTCGGCTGTTCATTCCATATTCCTTACTTATTTATTTTTATATTGTACACGTTTTATTTTGTACATTTTTCCACAAGTAAAAATAATAATAATGGTTAATTATTAACATACCAACTTTTCATGGGAATGTACACTTGACTACAGATTACAGATGAATTGAGAATTGAGTGAGAAGAATCAAGTTGTTTTTCAGCTTCCTCATCTTCTTTAATCTGATAAAAAATACACATAAAAGATATTAACATGTTCAATATCTACTATTGATTACTGACTTCAAAACTTGAACTGTAAATAGTATTTGATATTTACTTATTAATTTGAATTGAAACCTGGACCATGACCTTCCAACTAAAAAATTAGTGCAATATCAATTACCAGTGGTTGAAAAATATATTATGTTGTGTTATAGTACTATAATATATAATATATCTCAGACCTTTTTGTTCTTCTTTCATAACTGCAACTGTCCAATAATTCCACTCCAAATTCTAACATGAGCAATGTAAAATGTAAGTAATGACTAGCGACTAATGACCACAAATAAAACAGTTGAGAATTGAGAGAACAATATCATTCATTCCTCCAAGCATCATCATAACATTGCACATAAAACTGGCCATCAAAAACATAATTGCTGTTAAAATGCCTATAAAATTTATTAGGCATGTTGTGTTTGCTAAATATTAAATTTGCGCATGTTAAAATCTTACACACATCCACCATCTACTCATATTTACAATAAATACTCAGTGTAGTGTGTGTAAAGTGTATTCAGTATTCACTCTTCATTCTGTTCAAAGTTCAAAGTATATGCTTTGTGCTGCATGATAATATGTGTGTTGTATGCTACAAATGTTTTACACGTAACTACACATGTGAAAACTCTAGAAAAATATTGAAATGTTTTCTAACATGTAGGACATTGGATTTGTTTCAATTCAAAGGTTATTTACCAACTTTTAGAGGACTTTTCCAGTTTTCCTCTCATTTAATTTAATTTTCTTATAGTCAAAAGCTAATACATTTATGTAAAAAAGGAAACTGGAAAAGGAGAAAAGGTGAAAATTTAAACTACATCCTGTGAAAAACTGACGAAAACATTTTTCCAGGAAAATATCCGACGTAGTGTACATCATACATGATACATACACCAATACAACAAGTGTATTCCGCGTACATTACTATATAGAGTGTAGAATCAAAGTATGTTTTATAGGTTATTTAGTAAGACAAATGTGACATTGAAATCAACAACTTCCTCTTCACTCTTCATCTTTGATCTCTATAAATGTATGGAATATGTATGTTGTAATTTATAAAATCATGCACAACGGAACATTGTACATTTTATATTGGGCATGTGAAACAGGAAGCGAAGAAATGAACTAAATTGATCTGTCATTGGATTTTCTCTACATTTTCTCATTCTCTTCCACCTTTTTTGACAGCTTTATCTCAACACTCAACTCTGAAAGAAAGAAAGTATCCCAACTCCAGACTCCAGACAAACAGGATACAACCCAATGGAGCGGAGAACGTAGCAGTGCAAAAGAATGAAATGATTTCTTACAAAATAGTTCTTAGTAACTCTCCACACCTACACAAATAAATATATGTCTGTGTGGTGTGTGGAATTCTTCCCAAGAAGTTCCTAGAATCTAGAATCTTGAACAGTAATAGGAATTCCCAAACTGTAGTCATGGCAATTCTTCAGCACACATACATATAGTTCGTAGCTGAAATAGTATAGCAAGTAGCAAATAATGATTAAATAAACTGAGACTTGAGACGACTTTACCTCATTTTTTGTTTTAGGTACCAGGAATTAAGAATCAAGAACTTGGCGTACAAAATAAATATAAAACGGAAAAAATGTCCTCTTTTTATATTATTATGGTTTCTGTGTACACAATATTTTGATGCTGAAATTGCTATTGGACTCAATACTTAAAAGTACTTGGGAATGAATCAAAACAGGAAGTCTACCTTTTTTTCTACAAGTGTTTCTTTCTTGTCTCTTTTTATTTGGAAATCTTAGCAATTCATGTGAGTCCCAAAACTTTTACATTTAAACAACCCAACAAATTGCAATCCGCGACGCACTTTATATGATTGTGCATAAAGTAATTTGTTGTTCTGGATTCAAGATTAATCAGTAATCAGTAGTTGTTCTATACAAAATACAAAGTACAAACACGTTGTAGAAATATATTATACGTATGAGTTATTAGATACTAAAAGTGAGAGAAATCAATAATCAATTATGTTTATAATTTTTTATAATATAGGAACAATCTGCTGTTGTTAGATTTTCTCTGTATTTCTTATTCCACATTTCAGCTGATACTTGATTCCTGATTCTGTAGGCTTGAGTCTTTTTGGATTTTACAAAATCCTCATGTTTCAGAAATGAGAGGAGAAAGTCGAATGAAAATTGTGAAAGGAAGGAAGAAATGAGGAGAAATGATGATATCTACAACCTACATAAAAAGTATGTATATATACTTTTCCCTGGGAAAAAGAAAACGATGAGAATTTTAGCTGGGAGAAAGAACAAAAAAAAAGAGTAAGAAGTGGAATCCTTGTGTTTTCTTTCAATTTCATTCGTTCATGAAAATTCATTACTATACTTTCTAAGTATACAATGTGCTTACAATGTATGTATACGTTATACATTTAGTACTTGTGTGTCTCGTTTGTACCTTTTTTTCTATATATCTTTGGTTTTTGGGCTAACCTGTGAAAAGCAAAAGAATTTCTCTATAAACACGACACAGGACACATTCAATCTTCTATCACAATAAAATACACTGGATACTTTTTCAGTTTATATAACTTGTTCATATCTACACTACATTCCATATTCTACATCCAACATCCAGTTCGTCATTCGTTTCCAGGGAAAATAAGTAGAAAGAGGATCAAGAAATACAAAAAGAGAGAGAGAGAAAGAATTGAGTGGGAATGCACAGGAAACAATATCTGTTTTTCCCACTTCGTCTTCATCTTGGTCTCATATTTCCCATTTTCATGCTGAAGTCTTCTTCCTCTGCACTCTGCACTACTTTCTTCACTTTTGACAAGTTTGACTTTTGGCTTTTGGTTTTTGCTCCGGTTCTCTCTTCTCTCTTTCTCCACAAAGTAAGAGCGTTATTATGACTTCATCTTCATGATGATGGTGATGTTTTTTTTTTTTTACTTTCTCCATCTTTCTTCATTTCTGACTTTTGTGTCTGCTTGTTTACAGTCTAGAGTCTATATACAGAATAAACAGCCTGGAATCTGGATTCTGGAATTCTTTAAGGTTTTTTTTGTTTTCGCCTTCCTTTACTTTTTACTACTGGTTCAATATATTCAAGTATCTAAAACCTACAATCTACATTCTATAATATTCTGCGTACTACAGTTCTGTAGTTGTTCTTCGCTTCTTGAAATTTGAAATGTTTTGCTCTTCAACCCTTTCACTTTTTCCCTCTCACTCTTCCTTTTCCTTTCACTTCATTTTCTTTTTCAGCAAGAGCTGTCAGCTGTCAGTTGTCATGTCAACAGACTGTAGAATTTAAAATGTAGAATGTAGGTTGCGATGTTGTCCGTGTTGATGAGATGCTGGAACTTGGAAGGAACTTGAGACTTGAGAAATATAAAAATATGATGTGAAATCTGAAATAGATTTGATTACGAGACGTTGATTTTTTTTCTCTGTATAAATATTTTGATGCCTGTTTTTTTCGTCTTTTCGTTCTACGTTGACTTTGTAGAGATGTTTTGTCATCATTTTTTGGAATTTTTAAAGTTGTTCATTTTAAAGGTGAATAGTTTATACATAATACATAATATAATCGCTTGTACATTGTAAATACGTCTCGCGTGATGTAATAAGCAGTATATTATATAGTTGATGCGTCACAAATATTCCAAATTCAAAATCGTTGGACGTCACAGATCGTTGGATCTCAGATCTCAAAGGGTGGCCTTATTCTATCTCCGACCTCCCCTCGCTCTT
>JABASP010003627.1:0-13149 GCA_019776565.1 Sminthurinus signatus
ACTTTAGTATTATTATTTATTATTACATGTAGGTATATACTTATGCATTCTTTTGTATTTTATTTTACAATATACATATAATATATATGGTAGGATGGATAAAGAATAAGTGAAAAGTTTGAGATAAATTTACATAAACTTTAATATTTAAACAATTTATTTATTTACATAATATTCCAATTATAGGAATGTAAAGTACAAATAGTATTTTTTACATACCTATGCTGTTTTTCTGATTTTTGTATAATGTATAGGTGATTGGCTTGAAGTAAAGATGAAAGCAGTTGAAGATGAAAATACATTAAATGGTGGAGAAGCAACATCAGCTACAATATTATCTGTGAATTGGACTGAATTGACCATATCTGAAGGCAAAGTTACAATTTTTAAAGACATGTTTTGCATTGATGGAACTATATATTATACAAATGAAGTAGTAGAACAACAGAAACATTTGAAGAGAGATGAAAAAGTTAGAGTTGTATCTATAGCTTCTGATCAAGAACAAGAACCTGGAATGGGTGGACGTTATATCTTTAGAAAACGAGCTTTATGTGTAACTTTTTCTACATTTCTAAAGTATAATCCATCAATACAAACGCCGTGAGTGCAGTTATATGTTATGCTTTAAATATAGAGTATAGTGTGTACTCTAATGTAATGTACTACATAATATTTTAGATTTTAGTATATACCATTATTTGCATATTTTTTTTCAAAGTAAATATTTTAAATACAATAGTAATTAATAGTATAAATATATATTCAACTTGAGTTTTGTTTTTGTGGTTTTTCTTAGAGAGGATGGTGATGGAGAAGAATGGGTCGAAGAAGAACCAGAAATTAGTGTCCTTGATAATAAATTTCATGAATTATTAAAAGATAAAAATTCAATTCGTGTCCATCCATTCAAAGTTTTGTCATTCAAAGCTATTAAAATTGGTTCTACAATGGAAAAGACAATATCAGTTGAAAATTTAAATGAATCTTCAAAAGTAATTCTTCATAAAGTTTATTTGTTAAACAGCCAGGATGTATGTAAATTTACAATCGAATTTTCAAAAACAGAAGGTAGTGTCATTGCTACATTAAGTCCTAGAGAACATTTCACTTTTAAGGTACATTTCATTACTTTATTAATAATTATTAATATTATTCTTATTAGTTAATATGCAACGGTCAAATTTAAATTATTTTAAAATTATTATTATTATTATCAATTTAGATATCATGTACTCCACAACAACTTGGTCGAACAAAGGAATTTTGTATATTAGACTTTGGAGATTTCAAAATTGGAAGAATCCTTGCAATGACCGCTTTATCAGAAGAAGAAGAAGCAATTAAATCTATGAGAAATAAAGGAGGAAATGGATTAGATTGGAAAAAGAAAAGAGAAGAAGTCAATAATGCTCCTATAGGATTGATTCAACAACAAAACATGAGAACCATACGTGGAGCTCAAGCTGTTCGGACTCCATTTTTTCTCCCACATCGCATCCCTGCAAACTCAGTTCCTCAAAATTTGACAAAGATGTATAAAAATGCTAAAGATGAAGAATTATTAAATGCTTATCCTGGAATTGACTGGAATGAATTAAATTTTGAAAATTATGTTGTAAGTAAAATATTTTATCATGTAAATATACTTTGATATATATCTTGTATGACAGTTGTAGGTATTTGTGATTTGTTATAGTTCATATTTTGTATTAAAAATATAATTATAATATATTATTTATGACTATAAATATAAAATATAAATATGTAAGAAAAAAATTTACTTTTTTATTATTATTCAGTCTCGATTCCAAGTATCACTTTGGTTTGAAGAAATTGAAAATGATAATTTACGTCGACAATATGATTTAAAAGATGTGATTTTACGTCATGTTGGAGATTCTCTCGTCTTTGATGTTGAAGGAATAAAAGATTTTCATCCACCAGTTTTACAAGGTGATCCTGTCCGATGTATACTCTCAAATGATACCAAATGTAAGATAAAAAATATAAATTAAAATCAAAATTTATGTATTGTAACAAACTGTTCATTTTAAACAATATAGATGATTCTAATATTATTATTATTATTACTGTTTATTTATGTAGTATACATCATGTTGTAATTATATTATGTTTTTAATAAAAAATTTTAGCTTTATTTGAGGGCCCAGTTCAGAAAATTGTGTATTCCGATTCTACTCATCCACAAGTATTTGTTAAATTTAATGAAAAATTACATCGAATTTATGATGGACAACCAGTTACTATTCAGTTTTGTTTGGGTCGAACAACTTTCAAGAGACAACATTTTGCTGTTCAACATGCTGTAACATATTTGGGGAATGATTGGCTTTTCCCGACAGGTATATATATATATTATCTAGTACAATAATAAATTCTTATAAATTTCTTTTGTCATTTAGTTTAATTAATTTACTATAAAATAAGTCTAAATATTTTATGGGTTTTTTTTTCAGTGCTAAAGTATAAACCTCCTCGGATTTATTTTGAAGAAGAAGAAAATAATGATGACAATGATAATAATATTGATGATGGTCAATCTCATTCAAATGATGTAAATATAATATATATATTTGATTTCTCATTAAAGTTCTTTTTATACTAATTTGATATTGATTTTTCATACCTCTATATGTCTTTTTTAATGTTGACACAGTTAACTGATGATTCGGGATCAACATCTTCTAGAAATACAAATAAGCTACCATCATCATCATCAGCTCGTGTTCAATTGAATTCCAGTCGAGGGAGAATAGATAGACGAGCAGCAAGCTTAAGAGGTATATAGTACAAAAACAAAATAAATGTATTATAATATTCAGTGTAGTCAACCTTTATCAACTAAATTCTTCTCATATTTCATTATTTATCAACAATTTTTTCTTGATTACAGGTCCAGTACAAAGTATAATTCATGATCCAAAAGATTTAGGCATGGTTACTCTTAAATGGTTCAATAAAAATTTAAACAAGGAACAAAAGGATGCAGTCAGGTACACATACATACAAATATCATTTGAATATATTATTGTGGTTTACTGAAAATTATAAATTGTATTTGTGTATAATATATAATATCAAATCAAATATAAGTATATAGTATATATATATATATATTGTTTTGTATTGTTTAGACGAATACTTCGAGGGGAAGGGAGACCACTACCCTATGTTATTTTTGGCCCTCCTGGTAAAAACTAGAAAACATACATAATATATTATAAATGAAAATTATTTATAAACATTATTATTATTGAAATTCTTAAAAGTACGAGTTTGTTGTGAAACTTATGGGTTTTAGTTATTTTTGTTTACAATAATATTATTCTTTTCTTGTTTTATTTTATTTTTAGGTACTGGCAAGACGGTTACAGTTGTTGAGGCTGTACTTCAAATTTATACTCTTGAAAAAACTTCTAGGTTAGCCAATTATTACTTATTATATTATGTAATAACTGTGTATATGTGTATACACATATATAAATACAAGAACTAGGTTAGGTAATATGTATGTATATAGATCATCTTTCTTAATTCTAGAAACTATAATTAATAAACTTGAAATATATTTAGAATTTTAGTGACAGTCCCATCGAATGCAGGAGCTGATGTCATCACTGAGCATTTGGTTGCAACAAATAAATTCAAACCAGGAGATTTAGTTCGTCTTAATGGATTCATTAGATCTGAAAGTACGGTTCCAGAAACAATTGCCGACTATTGTCAAGATGGAGAATTTTTAGATTCTGTTGCCAAACATCGTTTAATAGTTTGTACAGTTTCTACTGCTGGTCAATTTTTCCAACTTAATATAAATACTGGACATTTCTCCCATGTATTCATTGACGAGGCTGGCTATTGTACAGAACCAGAAGCTATGATTGCATCCGTTCTCTCAGCTGTTAATAAAGAAGGACAGGTAATTTTTTTATTTATTTAAAAAAACTGTATATATATATATACATAAATAATCAAAATGTGTTCATAATATAATCATTCTTTTGATTTAATAGTATTTAATATTTAGGTTGAATGAGCTAAATTAGTTTAATAATAATAAATAGTTATTATTATTGTATTATAATATTTTGTAAAACGTTTGTATTTGTGTTTTATTAAACAATGATAGATAATATTGGCCGGAGATCCGGAACAACTTGGACCTGTTCTCATGTGTGATCTTAGAGTAAATGATATTCTTGGAAAGTCATTTTTAGAGCGAATAATGGAAACTCCAGTTTATACTAGAAATGAAGTATTATTCCCAGAAACTAAATATAATCCTGCTGTTCTTACCAAACTCGTCAAAAGTTATCGAGCACACAAGATTTTATTAAAATTGCCATCAGAAATGTTTTATAATGATGAATTAGTCTCCTATGCATCCAAAAAAGATGCCTATGACTTGTGTGAGATTGTAGATCTATTTCCAAATGGACAACCAAGACCAAAGACACCATTAATCTTCCATGGGTGTCAAGGTACATGTTTGCAAGAATCTGATTCTCCTAGTTGGTTTAATTTGGCGGAAGTATCACAAGTTGTCAAATATGTCAGACTTCTCAAAAAAAGCGGACTACAAAATGATGACATTGGTATTATTACACCATATCGAAAACAGGTAAAACTCTAGTTTCTCTTTTTTTTGTAGAAGAACAGTAATATCAGTAGTTTTGATGACATTGTACAAAATGAATGTACGTAATGAATATAGAAAAGGTTGTATAATTTTTGTATATGAAATATGAATATCATAATTCAGGAATTTCAATGGTTTATAATAGTAGTAAGTAATAGTAATAATAATAATTATTTATTTATTTTTAGGTAGAGAAAGTAAGAATTGCCCTCTCCCTTATCCTTCTAGAAAATGATTTGCCAAAAATTGCATCTGTCCAGGTACTAATTTTTATTCATAATATATAATATGTGAAAATATTAGTGCTTTCATCAAAGCATCATAATAAATTAAACATACATTATTTATCTTATGTATATATGAAAGAATGAACAATAATAATAATAATACTAATTACATATATATGTAACTTTATTAATCTGTTCAGGAGTTTCAAGGTGGTGAAAGAAAAGTTATGATCATTTCTACTGTTCGTTCTGATTATGAAGATCTTGTTGCTAAAAAGTTGAGTAGATTGGATTTTTTGTATTCCAAGAAAAGATTCAATGTGGCAATTACTAGAGCCAAGGCCTTAATGATTATAATTGGAAATCCTCATGTGTTGGCTCACAGTCCAGAATGGGGAAGACTACTTTGCTATGCTATTGAACTCAATTCATACACAGGATGTGAATTACCAAAAAAATTAGACCCCAAGTGGAATACCATCCTCACTGAACCTGTTGTTAGTCAATCTGGACATGGTACAAGAAATAATCATCATGACGATTCCGATGACGAATATGATGAAGACGACGATGATAATGAATGTACTCATGTTGACCATTTTTCATAGAGACTGAAGTACTTTTTGAAATTACACAAGTGTACTTTTTTACGTAAGCCAATATTTTTAATATGAAAATTTTACTATATTATTATACTAATAGAATAATTCTATATTTTATGTTATACTCGCATAGTTTTCTATATTTTTAAATAATAATATATATAGTAGATACGTTTTATATATACGCTATTATTTAATGGAGTGTTCAAAAGTTTCATGTAATATTATATTATATTCTTTCTGATTTAAGACTTTAATGTATATGACTTAAAAGCGATATACTTATTATTATTATGTTATTACTTAAAATTTTATGCTCAAGTCGAACTTTGTTTTTACCCATTATCCATTGTCATTTTTTGAAGAAATGGGATAATGGCGCACAAAAAATCAATACCTGTATTTTTGATGATGATTATGATAGATAGTAATAATAATTATTATCATTTAATTACTAAGTAGTTGAAGATAAATAATCATAATAGTTTTATGATTTAGTAGACAATTTTTTGCACTAAGTATAATGTGAATGATTGTTTCCATATTAGTATGAAAATAATAAACAAGGGTGCTCTACAATAGAAATTTTATGAGAAAATACAAGACAAGAGAAAACACAGTCTAATTTTTTTTTTAAAGTCATCATCGTTGTGTGAAAATTGATATTGTTATTATTGTAATTTATTTTCAAAATTGGAAAATATCGCATCTCAGAATAGTATGTTATATGTTGTAATATCTGTTTGACAAATTATTATGCATACATATATATTTCTTTTCAGTTTAGACAATCATTATTATATTATTACTTTGGATTACGTACTGATGTACAAATAATAATTTATAGTTCAAATTACAATTATATAATATAATATATTATCATAATATTAGTATACTTTTAGGCTGTGTCGTCATAATATACTTTGTTTTAGGATTACATTATTGCGGATTCAATTTTTTTTTTTTTTAAATAAGATTGAGGATCAAGAGACTAGATGTTTTAAATCTGTATTTTAAGTATTACTTCGATTCAGGAAACAAGTTCATTCTATAGCGATTATTATATAATACATTGCACATAATGTTCATTGTTTACTAGTAAAGTTACTAAAAAGTACGCTGTTATACAAATTACTAGTAATTTTGTCATTATAATATAGGAAACCAGTCATAATGAAATGAAGATTCCAGGTTTTATTTATAAGTACTTGTACAATATCATCACGATATATTATATCATTATAGTTATCAAGAAAAACGTGGCATATATCATGATCTACACATACGATAAATTTAAAATAATCTTATAATAATATGCATTTACGGTCCATTTCGATGACATCACATAGACATCACGCGCACACACACTGGACAACATCAACAAAATGCTACACCATGTCCATTTAATTTTGATGCTACGTTCTGAATGTACACACGATATATATTTATACATTTCCTACATGCTATTTTTATTATTAAGTATATATATATATATATATATATATATATATATATAATTTATAGTGTATAGTATACCAATATAATTTGTGACTCAAATGTTGTACCAAAGTATATAAGTTTGCAGTTTAGCAACCGTAGTAGTAGTGGATAATAAAATAGGAATTAGGAAACATAATTTTTTTCCACTCATTTTTGAATAGCTAAGTACAGTTTACATAAATGACTCCAGTTAATTTTGCTCGTTTTCTTTCTTTCATACAACGAGTTTATCTCCATAAATAAATGGTACAATATAAAATATAATATATGGGCCATATAGATAGCAATCGAAAGTTTTTACCAGTCAGAAAAGAATTGTTATTAATGATTATTTTTAAGTACTAGTATTGCACAAGTTCAAATGAACAAATGAAAAATAATGATGATAGAAACCTAAAAATGTCCATTTTAGTCAATAAATTACTAACGATATTAGATTATGTATATATACTTAAATTCATAATATATGTATATTACATATCATTACCACCTAGTACACTATACAGTTATTATTATGAAAGCACAATCAATTTGATTTTTTTTTACATAATTCTCATTATAACACATATTATGAATATTATAATACATATATAAATAATACTTTTTTTAAAATGACATTATTCTCAGTTTTTTTACGCCTTCTAAATTATCCAGCATATCATCATCATCATGTTCTATAATACTGAGTAGCTGAATGTTTTAAGAGAGAGAGAGAGTTACAATAATTACAATACTCCTAATATATAATATTATTATGTATTTCGTTTTAGTTTGTTCCTTCTCTTCCATAATATTTATTATACTGAATAGTTACAAATATACTTTTAACTTACAAAGATACATATTCATATACATATCTGTTTCAAAATTTTATTCGTGTATATACATATTTATATAAATATTCGTTCGTCCAAGTATTAAAATGTAGCATACACAGTATAATAATAGATAATCTGTATATATTTTAGATCAGGTACTTACGTAACTGATCTAAAAAGCTAACACATTTAGTAAGTAGACTTGTTTTTTTAAAACATCATTCAAAAGAACAACACAAAACATGGTAAAATAAGTACAAACAAAGTAGCTACACATCAGTTCAAAATAATACCAAACAGCAGATCTTATTAATATTACATAATATATAAGTTCTTACATGCCTAAGAAAAATGAGTATGTGGATTTTTATAGCTACATATAAGTTGTGATGTTGTGTTTTATAATCTATTCTAAATATAATATCCATAAAGGTTTTTTTTATATTAAAAACTAAATTAAAATACTAAAACCTCCCTAACGTGTATTGGTGACATTTAAAATTCTAAAACAACATTTTCTACTACTTCCAATTTTTAACTAAAATACAACATAATAGTCTTGTGTTAACAAATGAGATACTTTGTTGTTGTTTCTGTTATTAGATGAGATTCGGCAACGTTAAGCCAGTATAGTACAAACATAGACATAATAATAAAAACCTTATAGAGTATGAAATAAAAAAAAACGTCATTGAAAATGGTTCAGATCATGTAATTTTTCTTGAATTCTGTTGGTGGAAGATAGTAGTATAATATATTATCTAAAATACAAATGGAAGAGAAGAGAAAAGTAGATCCGAAAAAAAGCATCAAAACAAACTACCTATTAAAAACTGTCTATTTCCGAGTTTTTAAACCTCTTTAAAATACAGAGAATATGTCTAATTCTCAGCGATAGAAAATTTTCTTGTAATTTATGCTTTGGATGACAAATTTTCTGTTCCTGGTGAACGAATCAAATGTGGACTTCTTTTTGATATTTCCGTTGATTCAGTTATAGACCCATTTATGTTACCATTTTCCATTGTTTTTTCAGTTTGACATGATTCTTGTTGTTCACATGGTTGTTGAGGTTGATCATCTTTAGAAGATTTTGGTTCTATGCTGTCATCATTTCCAACTGGGGTCTTTCCAGGAGTCCTGGTACACTCAATACTTTTCTCTTCCATGACATCACCACTATCAAGACGATCTTGACTAGACGTCGAATTACGATGATTCAGTAGTAGTTTACTACCACTCAAATTTTCTTCTGAAAGTTCTGAAATTTTTCCTAATTTAGTCATCCGTTTGAAGATATTCGCTACAAAAAGGAAAACAATTAATATCATTATTTTTATGTTTCAATTTAAAGAAATTTAAGTATAGTAACATAATATTATAAGAAATTAATTTTGCATACATAAATAATATATTATCCTTAAAAAGACGAAGCTCAAAAACCGCCTTTCTTACTAAACTACAATAATATATTTAATGTGCAAGCTCATGTAATGGCAAAAAATAAAGCATTTTAAAATTATAAACCTAATTCTATACATCATAACATGTCTTACTTACAGTATTTATACTACAATTACTTATTTGAGAATAGTATAGAAAATGAAAAGATACGTATTGTATCATTTTCAAATATAAATATATTATAGGTAAGTGTATGTGTACAACATACAGGGAAAAGATAACAATGTTATGACATTTATGACATACATATATATTTATATATATGTAGTATGTATGCAGATTGTACTTTTATAAACAAAACTGAAACTAAAAGGAAAATTCATGCACATAACACACAATATATTACAAGAAAAGAGAGTTACATAAATATAATATTATAGAACCTTTTTTCTAAGCCTTACATTTTTTCCTTTGGTTAGCTTTAGAAATTTTGTTAGAATTAGTTATTAGACTAGAAGAGTTGTTCTTGTCAGAAGAAACTTTCCCCAAGCATTCTTTACCATTAGCATTACTAGTAACGGTAGCAGTAGTAGTAGAAGTAGTAGTAGTAACAGTAGTAGCAGTAGAAGAATTATCTTTTTTCCCAGAAAATATTGAAGAACACACACCGGAAAAACTTGTGTTTGTGTTAGTTTGTTGGGTAACACACTTGGCAGTATTTCTAGAAATTTTTATAGTTTTTCATATTTTCAAAGCAAAATTTGTATTAGTAAATTTTGGTGAATCGTTTTTATCCATGTTTTTTTAAAGATGTTTATGTGTGCTAGTTTTCAAAATTGGTTGTGTTTAAAAATAATCAAATGAAAAACAAAGGGAAAAAATTTGAAATGTATTATATAACGTAAAATATAAGGAATAAGAAATCAATATAAATATTAAATATGAAAACAAATTTCGCCACAAACACTCACTTGTTATAAAACAAAAATAAAAGTTTCATTCCCCCACTACATACACCATGAAAAGTAGTTAATTACATTAACGTACATAAAAGAGCAAAAGGCTGAAAAGTATAAAAAACTTCTTGCATCTACTACTACACTAAGATAAAATGTATATATACAAATTATCGAAAATACATATCGAAGGTTACATTTTTACAAACTGAATCCGTACTATGTATTAAATATTTACATGTTACGGACTCGCTTTGTAAATATTTAACCACTTCGATATGTAAAACATACCCCAAAAGATTTTTTTAAAGATCAAAAGTCAAAGAATGTGGATAGCAAAATGCTTCTATTCTTGAATAATAAAATCAACCAAAACTACAATAATTGAATTAAAGCTTTTCTATGTTAAATTTACAAGTACAAAAATTGGTACACACAAAAAATTATTATATTGAAAAGTATTATTTTTTTTTTAAAAAACAACGATAAATGTAAAGTTTCATACGAGGTAATCATAATGAGGTTAACGAGAGAGAATAAGAGACGAGAATATACATGCTTGGGGTAGTTTTCACATTATCAATTACTCTTTGATAGTTTCAAGTGAGATGGTTCTAAAGTTTTATAATAATTCAACAAAATATCAGAATGAGTACTATAACTTGGTAAGTATCACATAGTATTAAGCGTATGTATGTATAATATACATAATTTCATTCATAATAATCATTATCACTGTATATAGGCAGTCAAACGGATTCAATGAAAATAAAAAATAATAATAATACAAAATGAATGGTAACACTAAAAAAACGATTGAACTAAAGCAAAACAACAAAAGTATAATATATGTAACACACACATGAAGAAAACAACTATATTAACGAAAATGAAAATAATTAAAAATACAAGATTAACTTATAATGTTGGTTATGAAATGAAAGGTATAACAAACATTTTCATTAGCAGAAACACAAACTGAATGTGAAACTGAATGAGACTGTTTAACAAATAAAATAATATATGTAGAACCCTTATAGAGATGTAATACAAAAATTTAACATATATATATATATGTCAATCAAATGAAAAAAATCCTGTTATTTCAATGAGTTAATATCTTTGTAGTATTTGAAAATGTTAAATTTTAGTGATACTTAAATATGATAAATGAAATTGAAAAACTCACAGTTCAATGTCGTATACAGTTGTTCGGCCACAATAGTTAGTTGTTCGTACATGGCATTCTTTATGACATTTCATTTTACCTAAAGTTATAAAAAGAGATAACATGCATGCATACATGTATATATTTAAAAGATTTCAAGTTCATTTATATATATTACATACATTTAATCCCCCGTTTTGATAGGATTTATTATGTATTATATTCTTTTGATTAAATAGTAAATGATTATAGTAATAAAAAATGATAAAAATTCGACTTACAATCTCTACATTGGTACCCCTAGAGAAAATAAAAAAGGATAGAAAAACATGTATTACATGTAAACTATGAAATGATAACAAACAGTCAGTTTTTTTAGAGTAGCAAGAACAAATACAAAGCCAAAAATTTTTAAATCCTTTTACTCACCTGTTTTCCTAAACTAAATTGAAAACGACCATTGCAGACTTCACATGTAGTTCCACTAAAAAGAAATCAAAGTAATCGAAATTTATAAAAAAAACAAATAAACAAAGATATTTAATAATATAACTATAACTCAAACATAAAAAATTCACACACCTTGGAATATGCTTAGCTGTAAATGTGTGATCATTGAATATATGTAATTTCTTTCCCCTTTTTTTCCATTTTCCGGTTTCTGCTAAGTGAGGGGGAACAAGATAATATCTAAACAAAACATAAAAAACAATCAGTCTCCGTATATTATTATATCAATATTTAAATTAAAATTAAAATAACTGCTTTTGAACAAAAAGAAAGGCACTAATTCAACATTATATCATCAGAGCAAAAACTAAACTAAATGTACATAATTTATATATTATGTACATGTATGTCATGTAATTTTTATCATCTCATATAAGTAACTCACTTTCTTATCCTATTCTCAATACATTCAATAACTAATGTGGAGTTTTCATGAATAAATGTTGATGTGGAATGACCACTCAAAGCAGAAAAAGTAGATAATTCGGATGCAGATGATCGCGTGGAGTTAGGCCCCAGAATGCCTGATTGACGTCCTGATAATAAACTTTCTCTATCCACACTAATAGAACGTGCAAATCCATCCTTTTCAACTCCTTCAACATCAGATAAAGGTCGTCCAGGTTCTTCTCCATCTTGAGTCACTGATTTAGATCTAGTTTTTGAGAAGCGACGACGAATTGAAGTGAATATATCTCCACGCCTTGTTCGACGACGTCCCCGTTCTACATATTACCATTAAAAAACAAACACAATGCTCAAAGAACATGAATAATAATTTTACTGTAATGCAACATGCACCATACTTCATCTATATTATTATTATTATTGATCTCCTTTGTTTTCAGTTGGCTAGCCTTTTTGTCCATATAAAAGCTTCAGTAAAGAAAAACAGTAAATCTACGTACTTATAATCATATTATTATATTATACATTATATATATATTATGCATACTGCTGCTGTGTGGACTAAATACATTAATGTAAATAAATGTTATGATTTTTTTCACGTTTTAAACTGGACGTACCTTCACCATAAGTGTCGTCCAATGCGGAATTTTCTTGTGTGGCCTCTTTTTGTCTTTCCTACATGGAGATGAAGAATTTAAAAGAAATAAAGAGAATGTTTTTGACATTAGGAACATTTTTTGTACATTCAGTCTTTTATGTACTTGGATGATATGAATAATGGAAATTCTACTCGACGTCCCATCCGTCGGGTTAACTATTATAACTATGTAGTAGCACCAATTTGCTGCGTTCTATCACACTATTTCAACCAATGAAAAGAGATAAAAATA